>JBAMHV010000020.1:4446733-4459605 GCA_037177535.1 Pseudomugil gertrudae
AAATAAAGCCTGATATTTAGAATAATTAATAAATATAGACATAAATACTTTTATATATGAGGCATTTTTTAACAGTTTAACAGAATTTTACACCTTCTTATTACAATTTAATGTCAGTGTTACTAAATAAACTTGGACAAATCTTATAGCTGAGATTATAAAAAGAAAAAGAAAAAAACATGAAACCATTTTAAGCATATTTTGTTTTGTTTCTCACATGTCTTAAGGTCATTATTAGGATGAAAATTGTAGAAAAAGTATGAAGTCATACCTGTGTATGCTAAAAATATTTTTTAAAATATTGTTTGTTTTGACCATAACAAGCATCTCAAAACTAACTTTTTCCTTTTTTTCATCCCTCAGTTGATTTATTTGTGATGTTCAAGACTGTCAATGACTTGGGTGGCTATCACCAGGTAATCAGATTATGTTTCTCACACATAATTTGACAAAACGTTATCAAAAGTATCATTTTGTTAAGTTCAAAAGCTTTAATGTCATGACCGATATATCTATATTTGATATAGATCCTATATCATTTAATTTTTATAAGACATGTATAGTGGAGTTATTTCTGTACTTATTTTGAACTACATGCTAATAGTTCATGATAAGTAATTGCTTCTGCACAGTCAAATATTTTTTGTCTTACATTGCTCCAGGTGACGTCTCATCAGCTGTGGAAACAAGTTTACAACACCCTTGGAGGAAACCCCCGAAGCACAAGCGCAGCCACCTGCACCCGGAGACACTATGAGAAGTGAGTAAAATGACAGTTTGCATGTTCTTTTATCAGGTTATGAATGGCGTTTAGATTAATTTATTTGTTATTGGCATAGGCTGCTTCTGCCATACGAATGCCATGTGAAGGGCATATTGATAAGCAGTATACCACAGCTGCATCAGCCAAAGCCTTATCGCTACAGCGAAGATGATGACGGTGGCCAGAGACCATCGAAACGCAGGCTGTTGACTCTGCAGCTGCACCAGGTTGGTCTGATTTTAGATTCAAATAAGATAAGAACTAACTTTTCTGCTATTTTTCATTATTGCATTTCATAAACCATTCAAGCCTTAAAGAGCCGCTTATGTTTCCCAGCAGGGATCTCACAGCTTCCTGCCAGACCCATCCATGAATCTCTACCCACAGCATCTACACTACCCTCATTACTATCACCCAAATAACCCAGTTTTGCGACCATACTTCCCCATGCCACCCTCAAGGTTTGCACCACACAACTCCTCGGTGACCAAGCCCCAATTTTCTTTCCAAACACCACATACAGACTCAACAGATACATTCAAAGAGCCACTTCAGCAGCTGCGTGACCTGGCAGAGCAGTACAAATCCACAACAGGACTGGTTGAGCCACTCAATCTGAGTGTGAAGGCATCAGCCCGGGAGTCAAACAGTAACCCGGTATCATCCTTCTCCCCACCATCATCCAGCAAGAATCCAAAGTTTTTGAACAAACCCTCTACTCTCTACTCCCCACGTCATGGAGGGACACAAACAAACGAAGGATGTGAGACAGAAGAGGGTGAGTCCAGTGGAGAAGCCACAGCCTTTTCACATCCTGTGAAAAGAAAGGCAGAACATAGCATTGACATCAAAGCCCAGACACCTTCTGATAGCCCTGTATATGAGCCTGCTCCAACACTGGACATGGATAAAGATGCGTCTGAAATGACACAAAAACCCAGTTCCCCAAAAATGGACTTTGAAATCAGGCCACCAGGAAACTCAGAGGCAATTCCAGAGTCAGGGAGGTTCAGTCTGAGTCACATATTGCAAAGTCGCCCACAACAAAAGGACGGCAACGTAGAAATTGAGGTACCACTGTCTGTGTTCTGTAACTGGCTCAAGTTGTGCCAGTCCTCTGCCTCGGTGCCCGTAGTTAAGGAGCCTGCTGATCACAAGGAGACTGCGGTACAAAAGAATTGGTCTGAATTAGATAATCTCCCCATAGACCTAACACCTGAACCTAAAAGGAATGACCCAAAACCAACGTCAAGCCCTCAGACCAGTCACCAGCATAATTACAGCCAAAATCCTTTCCCCGGCAACAAGTCTTTGCCTTCAGGTGGAATTCTGAATAATGCATTCAAACAGAACCTCTGGTCGTTCAATCAGCAGAACACAGACAGGTCAATCGACTTAACATCCCCAGATTTGTGGGATACCAGTAGAGAGAAGAGGCTCGCTTCCTCTCCACTGGGGAAATGTGAGTCTGGTCCAGTTGCTCCTCTGCAGAACTTTGCCACAGAATTTTATGGAAAAAACACAGTTTGTGGAGGGACACAGGCAGCTAAGATGGTGCCTTCATATTTTCTGAAGCAGAATTCTAACTCTGCTAATGCTTTGCACATGACAGAGGAGCTCATCAAGTTGAAGAGAATCATCTCATCGTGAGGATCTGAATGATACTAAACCACCAACACCACATTAAAGCTGTTGCATTTTATAGCAGTTTCTTTTGTTCTATATTGTATCAAAGTTTTGCATATTGAAGCATTAAAGTACTATAAGTAAAAAAAAAATTGAAAATCTGATAAATATCTCTGCATTAGAATAAAGTTTAATCTTGAGTAATTATGTTGAACATAATCAAATCATCTTTTTTATATTATTATTCATCTGATCCCATTCTGTAAATATATAAAAAAAATCAATAAATGATGAAAATGTCTTGATTTATTTCCAAATTATCTAATCCTGTTGTATTTATGTAATTATGGAAAACAATAAATATCTTTATTTCATGTTCATTATTTCTTATCACTTGAAAGGTTTCTATTTATTCATTTTTGTGTTTCTTTGAATGGAGCAGTGCGTATTAATGAGCCAAATATTAATTTCCGTTTGTAGTTCTATAAAAGAAACGGCACAAAGAAAACCCTGCAGCTATCGTGCAAAACCCTCAAGGATGTATAATTAGCTTGACATCAAGTGTAACCACATTTGTCAGCATGTGCTCCTTTCTGGGGAAATTCTTTACCATGGACCGAGGTGATTTACTGTAATATGATACGGAGCATATAAACAATTTAGCATAATAGGAATTTAATCAAATATTGCAAAATATTCTGAAAATAAGAATAAATAATTGTCATAAAGATATGATTTTTCTTCACACATATTTAATATACAATGACACGTTTAGGTACATTATTTAATAAAATGAACACTATAAAGTAATTGTCTTGCTTAAGGACCAACAAGAAAAACAATATCTACAGCTTCACTACAGCAGCCAGTTACATGACACTTACAAGACATCAGTTCTTATTTAATCATATAATTAGATTAATTTCTATTCAGTACAATAAATATTTCATTTTAAAGCTTTATTTCTAAATAGCAAAAACATTTGACCTATTAGTAAAGTTTTATTATGCATTAAAACTTTACCTAAAGGTCAGGCAGCTCGTCTGTTTTTATTCTGCAGTTATATCATATGAGAACACATGAAGGCACGACTTTAAAAAATAAAATAAAATAAAAACAGAAAAATAAAAACCCCATGTGTGCTTTTGTACGTTTGGCTTTCATCGGAAATGCTAAATATTGTATGTGTGCCCTATTATTATTGATATTACTGTAATTATTTTCAGTTCTTTGTGTTGTGAAACTTGTGTGACGACAGGATGAAAAAGGAAGTGACACTCCCCTCGCTGCTACTTCTTTGACTGAAAATTACGTGCAGATCCCTTATTAACAAAAGAAATATCCTATAATAACTATTAAAGCTGGTTGAACTAACAGTAAATTATGAAAAGAGCTTTAAGCCAATAATAGTAGGAACCATGTTGAAAAGGACATTAGCTTATGAACTAATTCCACTGGGTTTGAGACACAGACGTTTTTACTTGCTCTTTGTCTCTCAACACATTGTTCAGGGAGAAAAAAATGGCCAGCGGCATCTTGTAACACATAAATCCTAAACAGTTTTAGAAAGGTATTTTGCAACAACCAACATATTGCGTAACTAAGGGCATGTGGAGTCACTTTGGTGGTTTGCAAAGTATCAACCACAAATTATGAGACAACCAAAGAATGCCCCAAAGCTTTACAGTTTTTTGTGCATATTGCACATATTTTACTTTAATACACAAATGTCAAGTGCTGCATTTTACAGCATCTGATAATACAAGATGAGATTGAGTTTAGGATTTTGATATTAACTTTTGCAGTGAGAACTCCTTAAAAGTTTAGTATAAAACCTAAACAAGAAGGGAGAAATCCGGGATCACAGCAGGGTCGAAGGCAGGAGTCTAGAGAGAACAAGAACACCAGATATCACAGAAGAACTCTGGTGACCATCTGACAGGGTAGCAGAAACAGGGGAGAGATTAAGTAGGGCAGGGAGCAGGATGACGATGATGGGTAATCAGGGAGCTCAGGTGGAGCAGATGAGCCTGATGAGGTAAAGGGAAATTCCAGCATGAAGTGATCATGATATTTAATATTGTGTGGGAACAAGTGTCGATACGGAAGAAGGTCAGGGAGGTGTCTCAATTTTGTTGAGTTGCTTAACCTACGCAAAATCCAGCTCCAACAAAACCAGTTATTTTCATTAACTTTCCATCTGGTGCTGAAGTGCAACGTGTCTTTGATGGTTTAGTAACTGCACCACTCTGGTCTGTTGCCTAAACTTTCTGCAACTCCAACAGAAATAGCTATTCATTTTGGCAAGACAAAGAGCAACAGCTAGCTTCAGAGTGAACTCCCCTCACTCTACCCAGCACACACAAGACTGCTGGAACTAGAAGAGCTGTGTGTTGTTTATTTCTTTAGCAAAGCATTCGTACCAAACAGGCAGTTTCTCACAGCTAACGTCCCGTAGCAGCAGATGTGCTGGGGATCTCTGGGCACTTTTACACTGAGACCACTTGCTTGTGGTCCGCTTCCAAGGATAGTATGAATTGTTTGATTAGTATGAACACCAAATACACTCTGATGTGGACCAAAGAATATAACTTTAAGTCTGCTTAAAAACAGGAGGTTTCGGGTTACTTGCAACAGACTATCCAGCAGCCAAACAGAGTAAAATGCCTGTCAAGTAAAGTAGAAGAGGAAAGTGAGAAATATTATTGTTAGGGCAGGAATAAAAAAACAAAACCAACATCATCTGTTCAGTAAACATATGTTCTACACTGCATGGGTCCAGTTTTACCAACCTGAGTCATTCTACCTATGATGACCAAACCCAAGCTGTTGATATCTGCTACTGAAATCTGGACCCAAGCTAAACATTAAGATATTATGTAATTGTAATTCCAACCAATTTAAAGGTTATTTTAAGCAGCACTCGCTCTTAAGATTTTGTTTTCATTCATATTAAAATACACTGAACTATGAGACTGCTACTTGGAGCCTTGTTCATGTGGAGAATGTTGCATAAACAAGATGTCAAACACCAACCTTGGCTTAAGCTGTGTTCTCTGATCCTGAATTACGAAATCAGCAGAATAATAATCTCACTGGCTGAGCTGAGTAGAATGGAGCAATAAGTGCAACGTTCAGGAATGCTCCTGCTTCACAATGAAGTGATCTCAGTGCCTGATCAGTTAAAGAAAAACTAAACTAAAACATGCATAAACTAAAAAAGAAAAGGAGAAATGAAAAGAGCATATATGTATCCTGTAGTTGTCTCTAATGTGATCCTATGTGCAATTGCAACAAACCGCACTCCACACTGGGCATATACTTTTGGTGTAATTTAATACATTTCAAACTCTTCACAAGTTGTTTCATGTAATTAAAATTACACACCAGACATTTAGTATTCAAGTAAAAGTGAAAGGCAGGGTGATACCTTCCTACTATACTAAAAAAAAAAAACATGACATGTAACAAACCATCAACAAAAAGATGTGTAGTAACAACAGATGGTGTGATTCAATGCATTAGAGCTATGGTATTCATGTAGACCAGACAGCAGGGTGTTGTCTTTTTACAGTACAAGGCATGCAATGATGAAGAAGAAAGAGACAGAACTTGATTTAAGACCGGATTCATTTAGCAGTCAAGACAAACTGCATACGTCGTTTCATTGTGGAATTTTTAAATCATGTAAGCAATAATTATTCAGCCAAACGTAACAAAAAGCTTGTGTCACATCAGTTAAGAGTTGCTTGTCATAATGAATACAATTAAGCATTTGGTAAACATGCATGTCTTGTGGGTGGGGGGGAAGTGGAGAACCCAGGTATATACGGAAAGAACACGCAAACTCCACATAGAAAGGCCACTGTTCAAACCTCGCACAGCCAAGACTCAAACCAGCAACATTGTTGCTGTGCGGCCGCAGTGCTAACCACTATGTCACCATGCACAATTACTAAACAATGATACTGTGAACATTTTCTGCATTTGAAATGATCATTCTTCATGGAAAGCTCTTAACTTTAACAGTTAAGATTCATGGAGGAAAATGAACAAAAACAATAAAAGAGAGAAATAACTGTTGTAGATGTTGAATGGACAGCGTTTGTCGGGATATGTCCATTCAGACCAGGAGCAGCAACCTCAAATGTGAAGAATAAGAACAGTGTCTCCCTTCTTTCTGGCAGCATCATTAATAACTGAAAGAAAAAGAGAAGGTGAAGTGCAGTTCACAATGAAAAATAAAGTACCGGTCTCCCACAGGAACATAAAATGAGTATTATTCCATCTGATTTTGTTTTAATCTAATGCCCTGAGTCAAATTAAATGGTGTGAATGGTGAATCAATGTGACACACCCTGATTAACAAGCCAGTCTACAAAAACAAGCCATGACAGTTGAAACCAAGAGTCTTTGAAAACCACAGATTTTTTCCCTTAAGGAACCTGTTGGTATGAGGATATAAGGCCTCCTAAAAAAATTCCTGAAAGCCACATAAACATTACTGAAAGAGGCACTCTTATGATAATATGAGGGCATATTTACAGTAAGTCTCATCCCCTCCAGGAAATTTATCTGTTTTTCCTCCCTTTTTAGAAACAAGGAAGTTTAGATATTTAACATATTCATATTCCTGCATTATTACTCATCCATCCATCCATTTTTTACCGCTTGTTCCCAGAGTGGGGTCGCGGGGGGGCTGGAGCCGATCCCAGCAGTCCATTATTACTCAATGAATCGTAAATGTGTTACAAGAAAAATACATTTAACGTCCCAGAGATAAACTCATCACGTGCAGCAAGATTTGTTTTGTTTTTCTTTCTTTCTGTTATTCGGATGTTTGGATGAAATTTAAGATTGTGTCACTTTTTATGCAAATCAGTGACAAAACATAAGCAATGTGTGACAAAGTGAATAAGTACCACCTGTTGTCACTGTTTGTTTCCTATATGGTTTAAACTTTAGGCCAATTGGTGATACCATTGGAGTGAACCATGTATGGAGGGCATAAAGTGGCAAGGTGTTACAGAAATTCCTTATTGGGTTTGGAATATGCATTGGGCATGACATGGTTTCATTGGGAAACTGTGTAGGGCTTTATTTGAAGTCACAGGGTGCAGAGTGACTTCAGAGAAGCTTGGATGGTTGGGGTTTTGATGTGAGGTTTACCTGGCAAATGGTAGAGGCTGAGGGCGGCCATTTTGAGATCCGGGTGGGAGAAACTATTTAAGGCTGGTCTTTTGTATGCACTCGAGGCCTGATTTGTGTAGCAGGGTGCATGTTAGGTTAACTCGAGTATATTTGGTTTGACTTATGTTTATTTGGTAAAAAGTAATTGTTAAGTTACATTATTTGTTTTCTTTGTGATTTCCATTTGTTTCTTTGCTAACATGCACCAGTGTTAAATAAACAAAGTATTCATGTTGGAGGACCTCTGCCTACCGCCTTCATTTAGCCACTCTGGCCACGCAACTTACCACACAATGACTTCTTTACTTTTCCATTGAAAGAGAGAGAAAATCACAGCTTGGTGTAAATCACAGTCCTGTCCACCAAGCAGCCATGCATAGTATGGCTTTTAATACACTGTGCTGGACTGTCGTTCATTCTGGGAGTGTTGTATAAGCACTGTTTCATCACATATCTGCACTAAAACGTATTCTCTGTGAAATTCTGTGACCAGGATGTGACCTTCCTCTGTACACAAGCCATCACACTCCTGAAGAAGATCTATGGCTTTTGACAAACAGAAGCTTTATGTGCAGATTTCAACTTGTAACTTTTATTTGCTTACCAGTGTACAAAGTCAAAGAGTAAGTTGACATTTGATGACATTGTATAAGATGGCTATTATGCGTGTTAACCCAAGACGTGTTTGTCTAGTTTAGTTGTAAGACAATCTCACAAGTCATGTCACTGCTGACCTCATAATGTGCATGAAGGAGAAGTTTGTGACTTGAGCCATTGTCTACTATATGATTCCATGAATTTACTGAACCAACCAGTAAAGTGAACTCACTGTAATTTCACCCAGACAGACCAGAAAATATGCACTTGAGTCAATGGCCCATAAGTACAACAAAAGCTTTGTATTATTTACATCGTGTTCCCATAAAGTGCAGTTCTTGTCTAGCTCCTTAAAACATTTACACAACTATTGCAATGAAATATGAACCAGGGTAAAAATTCAAAGTCTTACACAGTTTAGCAATTTAAAGTTTTGTAGTCTAGATTTAAAAAAACTGTAAAAAGTTCAAATTGTGTTTTTAATCATAAGCAGCATGTCATGTGATGGAAACTCTGACCACTGAGTGTAAAAATCCCATAATATCATAAAGTAATAACAGAATAATAAGATCCTAACAAGCTGCCAAACCTAAAAGGAGTTCACCTGCTAAAAATGTTATAACAGCTAATCATAAAATGTGCCCTTAGCCCTTTTACAAACACATGATTTTAAACCTTCAAGTCAACTAACTATTGGTTCCAACCACACCATCACATCAAATACATTTTCTCTGTCTGTATAGATTTATTTCTGCTGAATCAATATATTCTGGGATTTATAACAGGAAAATACAGACGTCTAGAAATGCATAATTAAATAATTCATTGAATAAATTGCGTGTAAGCAAAAGGGGGAGTGAAAATGGACTCAAGCAAAAATATGTGAAAGTGTATGTGTTAAAAGAAAAACCAGAAAAGCACTTGAAGAGCAGCTCATTTTTTCTCATGCCTTGCCTCTTTGGCTAACGCAAACTTCCTGGTGCCACTCGGCCACCTGCCTGTCAGGACTGAAACAGGCCTGTTGCTCTCACGTACACAAATGAAGCATGACCAGTCTGTCATCAAAACAACAGTTCTGGTTCACAGATGCTGCTACTGAATCAGACCTCTCTGTGAATCGCTTAATCAATGATCCTTAAAGCAAAAGCATTAAAACATGGCTACAAAATGGACTTGTCACAAAATGACCCCTGCTGATCTGCTTGGATTTCCTTGACTTCACTGTTTACCAGTAACAGTCAGCTGATGGGAGGGGCCATTTGAGGAGATGCTGCATGCTACAATGGCCTATTATGATTGTCTGGAAAGCCCACACTCTGTACTGGACCAGACAGTAGCTAAAAAAAATCATTGACTTGTTAGAGGCCCATTAATGCTTTTGTTATGTATGTAAATGGAGATGTCTATTACAAATACTATCTTGCGTCATTGCCCTCATCCTTCCGTGCATCTCTTATGTCTGAATGTAATAAAAGACGCGTGGAAGTACGAGGGCAGAATTAAGGAAATTCCTAAACAGTCACATTTTCCCATCAGTCAAACAACATAACGTTAGTTTAGCTGTTAGGTCAGTTTATTCACTAGCGGGAAGCGCTGAATTCAGAGGTGTTATTGGTTAAATACAGCTATAAAGTTGTTTACTGCCCTGTGATAGACTGGCGACTTGTCCAGGGTGTACCCTGCCTCTCGCCTGATGTCAGCTGGGATTAGCTCCATCAACCTGCAGCCCTTCATTAGTTTTTTCTTGCTGTTTCTTTGTCGTCCTCTTCTCATCCATCTTGGGTTGCTGTCTCCTCTCCAGTTCATGTGGAGGATCAGCATTCTTTAAATGGTCCTGTGACTCATCAGAAGTGTCCAACTGTCCACCCCTCATGGGCCAGAGATCCGTCTCCTGAAGTCACAGACTCCAGGCGTCTCTCAGGACCCATTCACTAGCTGGACTTTTTGTGTTGTGTTTTTGGTTTCCTGGTTTATTTTGTAGTTTTCTTCTTGTGTTGTTGTTGTGTTCAGCTTGATTGATGTTAATTAGTTCACCTGGTTTCATTTAGATCATTCATTCCACTTGTATCTTGTATTTTTAGTGTACTTATACTTCATGGTTTCCATGCTCAGTGCTGGTTCATCATTGTTAGTTCTAGTTTCCAGTTTAGTTAAGTCATAGCTCTCTGCATTCCTTCTGCCTTCATCTTGCATTTGTGTCCACACCTTCACACTCATCGTGACAGACCCAGCTCCAGTCTTCACAACCTTAGTTGTCCACCAGCGTCTTGTCACCTGGACTGAGGTGTTAATATTTTCCAGCCTGGCTTGTGAAAACACTACTACTACTATAAATGTACCAAGAAACCTATTTCACATTTTTTGGGGGAAAATGGGTTGAATGCAGTAGGCAGGGAACAGCTAAAATATTCCTTTATATCTTCTGAGTGATGCATCTTCTATATCCATTTGAAGTCAATTTATAAAATATTTTGTTGCATTGGGGTATATGTAACCTCAAAGTTGAATGTTAGAAGCCTTTGCTTGTATGGTAAATCCAAAACTTAGATTACTTTTTGAGGGAAGTACTTTCGCCTGGAAATACTGCAAGGTGAAGTTGTCCTGAATTCAAGTCAATCAGCACAGATCTTGTTAAGTTGCTATGCTCTGAAGACAGAGAAGCATATTTTCAGCCAGTATCTTAGTATATCTACAGTTCCCAGCGCCATCTATAAATGGAATCTCAAAACATTTAGTTAAATCCTCACTATCAGACCTCTTGCTTTAGTGCTCACCGTGTCAGTCTGGGTCATGTTCACAACAGACATTTCGCACCTAATTTCAGCTCAAATACTTTATTATGATCATCAGAAAAAAACAGAAGCTGATTTTAACAATAAAGATGTTTTTTATGCTTGTTAAATTAATTTAAATTTGTTCTTTTTGTTGTTGTTTTTAAGCACTGATTTATTTTCTCACAAACTGCCTGTACATTCACAACATTCATGCTTTCATAGATAAGAAAACTGGCATGCTTTTCGGAGTTAAATTGTAAAAGGGATTTCTGCTCCTTCAGCTAGATGGCCTCTTTTCTATTAGCACTATATGGCTCATTCAGTACCTGTTTCACCAGATGTTTAGATGCTAAATATGCTGTTTGGAACCTTTTCCATTTCTGTAAATTTCTGTTCACATTAAGACTTTCAGTTCATTTAGTAATATTATTTCACACAAAGCAGTGATCAATATATTGTAGACTGACTCTGATCATTTTATAAAATGATTCAAGCTCTAATTAGCTTAGTCTGATAAAGCTAAATGGAAGTCACAGGTTCACATAGTTTTCTTTCCCTTCTCAAAAGTTTAATAACTTTCCATGTTTGATGACAAGTTTATTCTATTATATGCACCAAATGCTGACTTTTTAATCTGCAGTTTTCAATATAATTAAGAAAAAAATTCTAAAGGAGCCTTTTTAACAATACAGTAAAATATAGTGTAAAATTTTATACTGTAAATACAGTAAAAGCAGTCTACTAATATTTCTGAGATAATATGCAAAGGTTTAGTCATGACTAGTGGATTATAAACAAGGAATAATATAATCCAGGTTAAAATAGCCTACAGGTTCTGTTTATGTATCTTTTTATTTTGATAATTTATAAAGGACAAAAAAGGAAAGCTATTAAAAAGTGGACTTTCAGTCAGAACACTTTCTCCATGCAGGTGGTCAGAATTAGACAGGCACTGCTGTTTACTGACTGAATGTCTTATTTTGAAGCTTACAGAAATTGTTGTACTGGACTGTCACAACAAGTGATTGAGCGTCTCACGTTGAGAATTTAGTATTTAATGGACCGTGAGGATAAAGTAATACTGGTAGATGTGTTCAGTTCTGCTAACAACAAATAGTGGGGAGTATCCTGTATGGAGGTGGGTGGGGGAGTACCTGTCTTTGTAGTAAGAGGAGAGCAAAGTGTGCATCTCATGAGATAAATCTGGAACCACGGGACCCATTCTCGGTGGTGAGGGTGTTACTGAAAGGAACAGGAAGGAAGAAGATTTTCAAGTTAACTTTTATTGTCAAACTCTGGAACAATATCTGCCTTTATATCTGTAAACAACATGGGCAATCACAAGGAAATCAAAAAGATAATTTTCTTCCTTTACATCATTATTTTTTTGGGGTTGTGTTTGTCACGCTGTCTTCTCTAATGAATATTTTCTCAAAGGAAACATTTCATTATGCAAACACAACACCTTTATTCATGGCCTAACATTTTTTCCTGCTATGAATTATAGCATGGCATGTTTTGATCTGCCTGTCTGATATTTTTGGCTGCAAGTGTCAGAAATAATGCACCTATTCACTGTGACAGTGTCTGTGCTGTTGTCTCAGGTTATTTTAAGTTAATGTTCTCCGTCGTTTTGTTCCTACTAATTACTTGAACCTGCTTGTCCACTTTCAGGTGAGTTACAACTGCAGCCTGCTGCAGGTAAATGCACTACCATAGCAAATATAACAGAAAATAGTCCAACTATAGAGAGCATGTTTATGGCATTTTGATGCACTTATTTATACTTTCACCACTCAAAGAAGCAGCTTCAGTGACAGGCTACTGTCTCTGTCCTGTTCTACCGATCGTCTCAGGAAGTCATTTGTCCCACAGGCAATACGACTCTACAATGCATCTCTGTGAGATGGACTATTTAGATT
>JBAMHV010000020.1:4474340-4490231 GCA_037177535.1 Pseudomugil gertrudae
CGCTCACACCGGGGATCGAACCGGCAACCTTCTTGCTGTGAGGACACAGTGCTAACCAGCTGCGCCACCGTGAAGCCTTGCTGTCTGCAATAACATTCAAAACTGTCTCCAATGCTGGAATTTGAAAGAAAATACATGTTAACATTGGTTTTCCACAAATGTGTGTTTCAGGATCAGACTGTTTTGGGAAGCAGTCTCTGAATTTGCAGGTTAAACAAAACCCTTTCAAAAACTTTGCCCGCTTACAAAAAAAAAAAACACCATCAACCATCTTTCAATGTGGGTTAATATAATATTGGCTGTGTTTATACTCCCTTAGAACAAATCTAAGGTAGGATATTTCACAGGGAAAAGTCAAGACACGCACTCCCAGCATGCCTTTCTATTCTGAAATTGTACTTCATACCACCAGGTGTCACTACATCTAAAATACTGGTCCTTCATAATGTTGTGAAGTGTGCAATAAAACAGTCTGAATTCCACACAGCTGTTTGAGTTCTCTCTTTAATTTTTAACTATAATATACAAGAAAACAAAACATTTCTTTAAATTAAGTCTATTTATCAATGCAAAAGAGAGACATAAATCTGTAAATGAGTTATGCATTTGTTCTGAGGCCAATGTTACATACTGAACTATAACAACTACACAGAAAAAATCTAATGAAAGCAATTCGAACCTTTACAATATTTACATTTTCAAAGCGGCTTAATGAAAATTGAGGATTGAAGCATTATGAAATATTCAGCTGCTACCTTGAGTTTAAATAGCAAGTATACAGTTTGTTTTCACATTGCTTATTCATTTTTAAAAACACATTTTAGTAAATTGAACTGACTACAAATGCAAAGTGCTTATGAAAGTTGCAATTGAAATACAATATGACAGGTTACTTCTTTAGTTTCAAATAAAACTCAAAGAGCTAACTTAAGAAAATTGTTTATAAAAGTAAGCTTGTAGCTTTTATCCCTCTGCCACTTCTGTGAAAATATCACTTAAGAAACACTGAGACACGACAATAGGTTCCTCTTCTACAGACGTGTGTTCAGCACAGTCCCCTTTGTGGGAAGCCGAAGCCTGAAAAGAAAAAACAATCCGCTTTAATCGACTCAGGCAGAATGTATAAAAATCCTTTCGGCAGCTTGCATCTAAGGCCGTTACCTCTGTGTTGTCTGAAGAGCTGGGAGTGGGATGTGAGCAGATGGATCTGCGGTCAGATATCCGTTTGATACTCAGAGATTGTGCTGGTGAATGAGACTCTGATGCTGTCTTTGTTTTACTTTGTGTGAGAGTGACATCATGTGACACAGAAGCCACAGTGTGGGAAGGTGGTTTTCCTGCTGCAGATGCAGTTTTTGCCTTCGCTCTGTGAGATGCAGCTTTTCTAGATGGGCTGGCTTTTGTTTCAGAGGCGTAGGGGGGGAATTCTTCAGCTTTCCTGTTGGGTATTAGAAAGAGAGGGAGGAAAATACCATATATTTACATGCAAACATTGCAACTGGTTAAATTATGGAGATTTTAACCATTCTTTCCCCCTTTGGTTTCACCTGCTTCGGCGGAATCTCCCAACTCTTTGTGCAGTTTGCAAACCCAAACTACTGTCAGACTCCTTCCCACAAGCCAGAGTCTCTTTATCACCACTGGCAGTTTGAGCAGAAGACTCCAGATGACCCGAGTCCTGGGTGGTGCTTGTTTGGGAGGTGGGCGACTCCGTTTCAGTGACAGCAGGGGTCATTTGTTTCTTCTTTCTAGTGTTAGACTTAACTGGGAGTTTGGCTGGGTAAAGAAGAGACAGCATTAGAATAAAAAAGATGTGTTCAATTTGCTGAGTGTGAACATGCCGAGTATGTATTGATCTGCTTCATGCCTTTTCTGCCACCTTTTCTGCCTGTTAGTCTTTGCTTTGATGGGGGAAGATCAGTCTCTTTACTGTCCACAAGCTGTGGCTGAACCGTAGGGTTTCCTGTTCCATTAAGCAAACAATTATAAATAACTCTCCATAATAAGTCACTGCCTATTAGCCTAAAAATGTATATTACCTTGTAGATCTACTGGATCCTTCTGCAGGCTGAAATTGTTACTTTCAGCTTCACTTGTATATACAGCTGAACCTTGACTAATGTCTTCAACATTAAATGCACTTATTGCATCACTCTCTTTTGTGGATACAAGCACAGAGACATCAGAGGTTGACCCATCTCCTGCTGTAGAACTCTGTCCAGAATCTCTGCAGATGATAAGGAAGGTTGCAGAATCAGACACAAAACAAAAGTGTCCCCTTTGGATAGAAAGCAATTAACACACAGAGAAACTAACATTGGTTGCTGTTTTGATACATCTGTTACAGAGAGATAAGGGAGGTGCTCAGCTGTACTGTTCAGCATGTCTCCTGCTGAAGAGACTGGGATCTCTGTCAGTGAGAGGATGAAGAATGGTTCATCTGGATCTGAAGGCACTTGCTCTGGCAGTACTGAGAAAGGAAGAGAGATAGAGTTTATACAAAACCTGAACACTACATTTAAAACAAAATGATGTGGGATGTGTGATTTGATAGCAGACTTACTCTGTGATAAAAGTGGATAACTCTGGATCCCCTCTATACTTGATGTTAATGCGTTCTAAGATTCAAGAAATCAAAGGAGGAAATTTGAGGATAAGTAGCAGCTTTGTAGTTTCTTGACAGGCATTAGGCTCCATCCCTGATCAAAGCGGTGACTTAGAACAGTGTTTACTTGGAACGAGAGCACAATTCTTCCAACCTTTCTAATCGGATGCGTTGTTACATTTTCTGTATGTGGATTTTTTTAAACCACAATGAATTCATATATTTAATCAAATTCATATCATTATTGTGTAACTAAATAATAATATTTGTAAGATAATATTTACAGTTTCTATTTGGGGAAAATTATTTTGAAAAACAAGATAAAACAATAAGTTAAGTTGTATTATTCCTACATGAAGTGATTATAACTAAAAACTCAAACACTCAGACACAGCAGACCAGAGGGGATAAATCTGAATTTGCTTTTAGAGAGTGGCTTCTGCGGTCCTTTTTTATTATTATTTATGTTTACTAGCTTTAAAAAGGCACTGCAGGACTTTGGCAGATTTACTGAAGTATCCACAACTAAGTCACCCTCTTCTAGCATCCTACTTGTGCTCTGAGCTCTCTAATGCAAGTCTTATGTTGACTCTGGTCTCTTATCTCATACTTTAGAAGTTTCCTTTATTCCACTCTTGCTCTGATAATGGCTGCTTGCGTTTCTCTGCTAAATCAGCCACAGCACACATGGAAAATGACTGGAGTGTGCATATTAAATGTCACTGTGCCATCATTTTAAGGTCAGAAAGTTCCACTGTGTATCTTTATAGCTGAGATGGGAGGATGTAACTGGTTGTAATTTGCCCTTTCTGCCACTAGAAGTCATTATGCTTACACTAAATTATGAAAAGGAACCTTTTTCTGTCAAACAAAGTTTTTTTTTGCATTTCAGCCTAATGTCTTTGTGGGTACCGGAGACTAATTTAGGTGAAATGGTACTAAGATATAGAAAGAACAGTAAAAATAATGACATATACCTCTTAGCAAATATGTAAATACTACACAGGTTAATGCACGTCTTACCTGAGAAGAAGTTAATTGTGTCTCACAACCCTCAGACACCTGCACCCGAGCATCATTTGAACTGGAGTCTATGATGGTCAGTTTATCTGTAAATCCCTTTGCTGACTTCTGATGATCAGATTCATGTTTCTCATCAACTAAAGCGCCTACAACCTGGGTGCAGTTCTCAGTGTCTGCAGGGAAAAGAAAAAGTTTATCAACCACAATCTATTAATGACAGCATTCTGGTTCAGCACTGCTGAAGGAAAATTTCTTTAGAGTCAAACCTGCTTTTGCCGACTTTGTGTTGTGCACTTTTAGGAGCTGTTGAGGATGACTACTGCAATGCAAAGTGGGTTTGGGTTTAACAAGTCGGCCTCTGCGCGTCTGAGGAGATTCGTTTGATGTCTTAAAAGAATCAGTCAACTCTGTATGATTTACGCTTTAAGAGAAGATAAAAAGACTGTCACTGAAGAAAACTATATTCATATTTCTATAAAAGAAATCAAGGTTGAATTGCTGGCATTCCTTTTTTTAGCTGCGTAATGAATACATGTCGTACCTTTGGGCAGACGAGTCTCCTTGAGAACATGTGGGGCTGTCAGCAGAGGTGAACAGAGGATTCACTCTGGATTCGGAAGAATCAACTTGAACATCTGAAGCTGCAGTTACATTGATTATTGGTTGGTTATTTGATGATGCAACATTAGTGGACATGTCCATCTTTACATCTTCATGTGAAACATGACTTGTGTCTGCTGCTCGATCATTTGACACTTTGTCCAAAGCAGACTTCTTTTCCCTTGTAATCTCAGTACCACCTCTATCGCCCCCAGAATCTGCTAGTGTTACAGATGAGGTGTCCATCGGCTGGCCCTTTAAAGGTTTACAACAATCATCTGCCTTTGATTTTCTCAGTGTAATTCTACTGGGAGATCCTAAATTGGGTTTTGGTTTGAGCTTAGGAAACCGCTGCCTTCTTTGAGGTACATTTTGTTCTGTGCAATCAGAAGTCAAAACTTGTCCAAGTCCAACATTTGTCTTCATTTTTTCCTGAGCCGATGAGAACTCATCTGTGCACGAAGGAGTTGAAGCTATTTTCAGTGATGGAACTGGATCTGAAGCGCAGTCTGTGGTTGGTGTTTCGAGAGGAATACTGCAAGTTGGCTGTGCTTCTAACTCCGTCACCGTGTCCTCAGTGGACTCAGGTCTCATGGTGGGGCTTTGTCTGACCACAAGAGGCATGTGTGAGACAGGGTCTTTACTGGCTTCAATCACAGGCTGTGCAAAGCTTGATGCTACATTAGTCAAACTGCTCTCTGTTACTCGAACACATGGTGTCACGTTTCCTTCTGTGAACTCACAAGTGTTTTTTGTCTCTCTGGTGGCGAGATCTAAAACAGGTTCTAGCTGGGCTTCAGACACATTTGATTTCATTGAGGCACCATGATCTGATGTTGGCACACCAAAGTCTACCTTCTCAGCAAGTCCAGCATCAGTGTTCTGACTCTGTTTTGCAGGAAAAGTGGAGCATGATGTCTGTGGTTTAATTGCTCCTGATGTTTTGTCAGAATCAGATTTTGGAACTGGACTTGAGCCTCTCTCTGCTGGCTCTTCAGCAGATTGTAGTTTAGACCTTGCAGCTCTTGTGGTCCGTGGTAGGTTTGGTTTGGGTTTTTGTAATCGACGACTCCTCAACAGACACGTAGATGCAGCTGTACTGTTATCCTGAGTAACATGAAAATGCTCTACAGGTGTAATAATCTGGGCAGGATCGCTGCTACCTTCTTTGACTGCAGTTGATTCTATATTTGACTCTGGTCCAGCTTGTGATTCTGTGACTCTTTGATCAGAGCTACTCTTAGTTATTTTATCATGTGATGAAGGGCACTCATCTATAATCTCAGAAGATGAATATTTATTTATGGTGGTCTGCTTGCCGGTTGGTTCGAGCTGGACTTCAGGGAAGTTCAGGTTCTCCGTCACGCTTTTATCTGACGTTGGTGTTTCAATGTCTATCTGACCAGCATGTCCAGCCACATACTCTGCAGTATGAGATGGTTTTAAAACTGAAGCAGATTCAGAGCGTTCACTACGTTTTTTAGGAGAGGATGTGCATGGTTGTTGTGCTTCCACATATGTCGTTGTCGTTGCTTCCTTCTCCACTGGCGCTTCTGTAGCTTGAGGTTTGGACCTCCCAGTTCTTGATGTCTGAGGCAGGTTGGGTTTGGGTTTAAGTTTTTGTAGTCGACTTCTCCTCAATTGGCAAGCAGATGCAGCTTCTACATTGTGCTTACCAACTGGCAATAACTCGGGGCTATCGTTCCGTTCCTGGACCAAGGCTGAGTCTCCATGTGACATCTGATCAACTTGTGATGTTTCGTTTTCCGAGTCAAATGTAGCTGTTTTATTACAAATACTCTCTGTTGTTTCGGTAGAAGATTTCAGGTTTTCATTTAGGAACTGAGAAACAGACCCTTTGTTTCTAGTTGTCTCCTCCTCCTCTAGTTGTCTGCTGGGTTCAAGATGGACTTTAGATAATTTCTGGCTCTCTGTGGCACACGGATCTGATGCGTTTGCCTCTATTTCTGTCTGATCAATTAGCCCAGTATCCATCTTTTTCTCCTCATCTGTGGTTTTAAAAGCAGCTTGTGAAGTCAGTAATTGACTAACTGCAGCAGGAGCTGTGCTTTCTCTCAGTTTCTCAGAGGGGAGAATTCTTGCTTGTTGTGTACCTGGACATGAGAGTTCCTCTGCTGGCTCTGTAATGGTTTTTTGTTTAGACCTTGCAGCTCTTAATGTCTGCAGTAGGTTTGGTTTGGGTTTAATTCTTTGTAATCGACTTCTCTTTGACTGGGGTGTGGATAATGTTTTACATACTTCTTCACTTATTATTTCCTCTGCAAGATTGCTACCTCCTTCTTGGGCCAGAGCTGATTTTATGGAAGAAGAGGCTGACCCTGCATCTTTGGAGGTCTCCCCAACTGGCTCAAGCTGGACTTGAGAGAGGTTCTGGATTTCTGTGACAGTCAGATCTGGCTTTGCTACATCTAATGCTGTTTGATCCCCAGATACAACACATGTCTTTATCTCTGTGCTTGCAGGCAGGTTCTCTGTGGATTGAGTAGAAGAAGGGATGCATGTTAGTTGTGACTCTTTGTAAAATTCAGGGTTTGGAGTTGGATGCAAGTCTTTCTCTAAAGTCTTTGTGGTTTGAGGTTTAGACCTTGTAGCTATTGACGTCTGTGGTAGGTTTGGTTTGGGTTTGACTTTTGGCAATCTAATCCTTTTGGACTGATATGTAGTTCCAGTTTTACTCCCTTCTTTTTGACAAACAGGTACATTTTCTGCAGGTGGTGTGGGGTTGTTTTCACTACTCTCATTGGCTGGGAAAGATCCCACAAAAGATTCTTGCACAACCTCTGCCATAGTAGAGTCTGAAGGTGAAAGTTCATTTAAACCAGACGGAGCTGTTGCAACCTCAGATGCTGACTCAGCATCTCTGGTGGAAGGTGGATCCTTGCTGGGTTCAGAAAAACAGCTTCTCTGGATTACAGAAGAATTCTGGTCTGATGTTGCATCTGATTCTACCTGATCCAATGTATCCTTCATGTCAGAAAACTCTTCTATGAGTTCAGTAAAGGAAATGTCATATTGGACAGATGCTTGAGCAGAGTCTGATGTCTTTGGGGTGGTTTCTTGAGTAGCTGGTAGTGACTTGCTGACTTGAGAAAGGCTGGGAGCAACAGCATGGGTCTCTTCAGCTTTTCTTTCCTTTGACATCTCCGTTTGCACTCCTGGTTGTGAAGTCCTTGTGGTTCGACTAAGGTTTGGTTTCGGTTTTAGCTTAGATAATCGTCCGGTTGTGGTTAATGGAGGATTTTTATTCGACGTGTCTCTATTTGACTGTAACTGAGGGGCAGGTTCCAGATCACAAGTAGTCTTCAGCTCACTTGCTGAAATATCACATTTTTCACCACTGTCTGTTATGTTGCTCTGTAAATCCAGAGAGGCAACCGTTGCTGTTTTTTCTGTTGCTTCTTGGCCAAACTCTGCAGACACAGATGTTATATTTAGTTCAGGTGACAAATCCTCTTCCTCAAGATTGCTGAGCTCTTTCACATCAGCTGCTGTTGTTCCTGGAATTAAATATAATGCATCATTATCCAATCTCAAACAAACCAAGTCCCATAATAATGAAAGGAAATTTTGCAACTGTGCCATTTCCAACCTGTTGTACATTCTTGTACTTGTGCATCATTCGCTGACTGAGAGACGTGAGCCACGTTACCGATGGTCAAAAGAGTTTGCGCAGCTTCATTGTAGCTCTCATCCTGACATACTGAAATAAACATACTACTAATAAAAACAGTACGTGAAAGAAAATGTGTAATTTACCAGAGGCTGCTAAGAATAAACATGTAACATACCTTCAGTCTGTTCAGTAGAAAGAAAGTCTATGACATCCTACAAGACAAAAACAGATCATACAAATAACGTCAAAATCTTTTACGATGAAAAAACAAATACAGATACCCCAGTTACACTTCATTATCATATTTGTTTTATATTTTCAGTTGATGAGACAAAAGGTTTCACTGGACTTCACACAGCTCAGCATCTAAACAAATAAAGGCAGGATATTGAATGGTCAAGTTTAAATTGATAATTACCATTATTTTAGTGTGTTCAGCCAACACTTTCATTTCACCTACATAAGAAGCATCTCAGTCCGTCAGTAAAACTTCAGTGGACATCAGCTCTAAACTGTTTGCAGACACACACACACACGTGTGCGTCAGTCAGTAAGTATATTCTTTTTACTGGGCACTGCAATTAAATGCTTGCCACACAAACAACTATGTATATGTGTGCGAGATCCAGCGACACAAAATAAACTATAGTGCAATAAGATACAATGACTACATTAATCCTTGTTCATACTCAAATATTTGTAACTTTATGCATCAGTAGAAACCATTCAAAGTTATTCCAGGAGTTGAGCCAACCGACCACAAAATGCATTAAAAGTGGAAATGCACAAACAAAACAAAGATGCACTTCATTATCATGCGTTCTTTAGGATTAGCATGTAACAGGTGTAACTGGGGATCATGAATAAGTTTGTCTGGTTCTACATTTTTGGCATCGGTCACTTACAACCAGCAGGTCCAACTGATGTTCACATGGCTCAGCATTGCCTGTCTCATGTTGTGCCTGCCGACAAGAGGAATCAGGGCACATTGCATCTTGGGAGATGCCCAGCACATCAGGCATACTGGCCAAGATATCAAGCTAAGTGTGGGATGGAAGGAGTGAAGAGCGGAAGGTTTAAAATATGTGATGGAAAACCATGCAATAAAGAAACCATGCAGAACACAACAATGTCTAAAAATAAAACGAATAAATGGTGTGTGTCTGTGCCGCATTTCATAGAGAAACTGCTTTTCTTACATCAACCATACTGTCATCCACTTCTGAAATCTCAGGATTTGAGACATGTAGGCTGGTGGGCACGAACACAGAAGCATCGCTGTGTTTACTGGAGCATGCAAGTGGCAGATGTACTTGCCCATCTTCATCCTCCCACTGATTTTCATCCTCATCATCACTAAAGTCTGATTTGGACGACCTGAGGGTGACAAGCTTGGGTTTTTTGGACTTCTGGGCTGATTGTGGCTTTGATGATTTTCCCCTCTTGGCTGTGCGTTTGGGTTTAGATTTTGAGGCAGAAGGTGAGGCGGGAGCAGTTTCCGATGCAGATGAGGGTCGATCCTCCTTAGAGGGATAGTTCAAGGGCTGGACTGGTTTGGGCACCCTGCCATATCTACAAAGCACATTTTCACAAGGACAAAAACCAAAGTAATATAAAGTAAATAACACATGGGAATTTTTTTGCATGTAGCATTAGATGGGAAACTTCCATTAAGAGGATAAAATCTTATACCTGGTTGGTCTCTGAGGTTTAACTGTTGCATCCTCTTCCTCAGAAGAAATGGCATCACAATGAGATTTCCCCTGACTGTCTTGGCTCAGAGATAATTCATCTTTATTTGCCTAAAATATCAGCAAAGCTTATGTTAAGACAAAGCCTGAAAATGTAGAAAGATGTTATAAATCTAAAATTAAAATAGAAATAACCTTTTCTTTAGAGGCTCCTTCACGTTCACACTCTTCTCCTTTCTCGGACACTTCTTTGGATTCTGTCGGCGGCACGGGTTTTTTACCCCTTTTTAAACCCAGAGGCAGCAATGGTTTCGGTGCTCTGCCCCGTGAGAGCTTGGCTGGTTTGACAGCTGTGTCCTTGACTGTGTTCACATTTGAAGTCTCTTCAATCCTGGACAAGACAAGGATTCTCAATGCCACTGAACTATACAAAGAAAGACTTCATTTAAAACACAAGTTTTACATGTCTGAATTTGCGAGGTCCTCAAGTGTTGCCTCAGAGTCTTGAGGTATTCCAGCTTCACCTGACAAGATAAAACGTAAAGTGAATTTAGCATTTTTGAAGGAAAGGAACCTCATTAGGCCAGAAATAGCAGCTTTAGCATTTAAGATATTGCTTACTATTTGTTATATATATATGCTATTTATAGATATTAGACATGCTCATGTGTTTTATGACATTTTCATTTAAAAACAAATGCTCTGGTACTTTGTTCGTTGCTCTTTTCATCAATTTTGTTTTTCTTGCCACTTGGGTCCTCGGTCAAGGCCTCAGCTTTTATCTTTCTTTTGCTTTTCTTCTCGGGATCAGCAGCAGGGCTTCCTCGTTCGTTACACTGGTCCTCGTTCTCTTTCTGTGCTTCCTCCTCCAAGTCAGAAACATGATTCTCATCCTCCTCTTCTTCATCACTCTGCTTCCTTTCAGTCTTTCTGCCTGTGCCAATAACATTACAACATTGAGAGATTAGGTAAAGCTGTCATATAAAAGCACATCATATAAAGTACAGTTCCTACCCTTTCTACTCTTTGTCTTGCTCGTCTTTGTAGCGTTTTCCTTAGAAAGAGATTTCAGTTTCCTCCTGTCTTTCTGAACCTCCAAAACTTTCTCTAGCAGCTTAGAAAAGTACTCCAAATCCAGCTTCCGCCTCTCTCCTGTCAAAAAATAAGCAGTACAGGTAAAAAAAATTATCAAAATGCAACATTAAATTCTAAATGTTTTGCTATATTGAATCAACTGGCTTACTGAAAGCCTTGTCAATCCTCCACGAATTCTGCCGCTCTTCTTTTTTGAATTTGTTCTGCAAGTAAAAAATATGTATATTCATAAAGGATTATTATCATGCTTTTCAAATACAGATTAAACCCCAGCACCACTGACCTTTATCTCTGATCGAGCTCTGTGTGGAAACAGCTGACAAATCATGGAGAAGTCGGTCCCCACCATACTAACCGCCAGGAAGAACATGTCCGTCTCTGATGAAAACCAAATAAAATATGAAAAAAGGTATTAAAACAACATGTGATGCAGAAATTAATCTCATCTTCTGTTTGTAAGTGATGCAAATCAGCTGAACCTTCTATGGACCATGGTTTTGCGTAGGTCCCTTTCCTGAAACTCGAGTAAGTTGTAGTGGAACCACGTTCAAAGATGGGCTCTCTGTCCTGAGCTGGGTTTGGCCCTTTGGCTCGCTGGACTTCCACTGTTAAGCTGAAACACAGGTTAAGTATAATAAAAGAAAACAAACTGAAGATCATAATCACACAGAAATGAAGTGGACAAAATAAAAATGCACTGACCTTTCTTCATCAATTATCAGTGTGCCATCTTCAGCTACTTTAACCTGAGGAACCATGAGAGCTTCTTCGTCCACTTCTTCTTCAGCAGCTTCCACTTCTTCCTCATGCACATCCTCTTCCCCTGAACACACTTTAGTAGGTATGACTTCAGGTTCTTGTGCTCGCTCTGGAGACCTTCAAGATTCAAGGAAGGGAAGCATAATAAATTGGCAACATATACATTATATAAACTACCGTGTTGAAACATAAGTCATGGCCATAGAAATAGATGCAGGTTGAAACTTATCAGTATCCAAACTTTTCTAATTCAGTCTGATTTAGGTAATATAAGACAGTATTAAAAATTAGATAAGCAGTGACTGAATCCCTTTTTCAGTAAACTTCTATTTGTTACAGATCTATCATTCAGAGGTTATATTATCATCCAGTAGAAGCTGAGAAAAACATCAAGATGGATACTGTGGAAATATGTGATAAAGTCCAGGTTTCTGGACCACACAGACATAGTTTGATTTGATAAAAGTCCTTCCTAATAACCCTCACCTATCGCTGCACTGTGCTGCACTGCAGACAAAAAAAACCTGCAACAGGTCATGAAGTTTGCTGAGAGGATAGTTGCCTCTGCCCTTCCAAAAGCAGGTGACATCTATTCAAACCATTTACCAACTTGAAAAAGACTTTACACCCACTCACTCTCCCTTTCTGTAGACTAACAACCTCCAACACAATCACAAGTAGGCTGTGACACACAACATCAACATTTCCTATTTAAATTAGGTTATTCTATTTAAATAAAGTGTAATACACAAACTTGTTCACATTTGTTCAAACCAACCTCTAAATGCTATTAATTACCATAATTTCTGGTCTATTGAGAGCACCTGAAAAGTCACACCTTACACCTAGCATGCAGCTAGCTCATTTAACTCGAAGGCTGCATCATATGCATTTCTTTGTGTGTTTTCCATGATGAGGGTGTGTGCATAAAGCACAAAATGACTCGTTGGACCATACAATTCAATGCATGTGAAAGAAATAGCATATTAAATGTTTATTATGTTTCAAAATAAGGTCAATCTTAGGGATTATTTGTGTCAAAACTGTTCAACATATGTACAACTCCAGTAAAGACATTAACTTACTCTTCTCTTCCTGGTGAGAGTGGGACCACAGTCTCGTTCTCTTGAGCAGAGTCTTCTAAACAAGACCTGCAAAAAATCAGAAAATGTGTTATTTTTTAATCAAGCAACACCCTAGACAATATGAAACATCACCCCATGAGGTCAAGCTCAAATATAGATGTGAGATACTTACATCATGGGGTTTGATGTTGGCAAATAATGAATTAAGTCTCTCATGGTCATTTTTGAGGGATCCAAAGTAAATTCCTTTGCACGGATTTTAGTTTTCTTGAGTCTCTGCAACATATTAAACATTAAATGTATGTGATTAATAATACTGTTAATAAGTAGTGCTTAAAAAATTTTAAAGATGGAGATGAATGCGATTATACCAAATATTCAGAACTGACCTTTTCTTTGCATCGCTCCTGTTTGAGGAGCTGTCTGAGCTTCTGGGCCTTGACCAGCCTCTGTAAGTCTGATGGGCTGTTCAGGAGTCGACTTAAGGAAAGTGCTGATGGAGACAGTGAGAGCATATTTTTGGACGACACTAAAGTCTTAGCTTTTTCTGAAATTTCTGAAGCTTCTTTATCTGGAAGAGAGGGTGGTACTTTATCTGGTAGTCTGGCAGGCAAGTCTTTAACTTGGCTGCATGAAATGTTTTCTGTTTTTTTGGTTTGGTCTGATGATAGAGTTTGTTCTGATGAGTTTTCTGCTCTTTCAACAGGCAAAGGATCTAAATGGTCAGAAGACATGGGGGTGAGTTTAGGCTGCATTTTGTCTTCTGAATGTCTTCGCCTCCTTGGGGACTGGAATCCATGAGGGCCTGCAGAAGTCCCAGCTTGGCTGGATGTTAATGGCTTGGAAATGTCTGTGCTGGAAACATCAACAGGTGCTGTAGAGACTGCTTTGACAGGAGATTTTGGCATCCGGGACAGGGCGGGTGTGCGACCAGGGGCCACTTTGGGCTTGATGGAAAATCGCTTCCTTCTCTGGAGTGCTGATGAGGAGTTGGTTCCTTCTCCATTTTGCTCATTTCCTTCTCTAAAAAGTTAGAAGGAAAATATATTTTTATTAAACTCATAAAATAAAAGTTGTTTGTAAATTAACTGAAGGAAAACACTTTAAAACTCACCCCTTTTCTGACAAGGTCACATCAATCGCACTGCTGTTCTCACTGGTTTCTATGGGGGTCTCACTTGGCTCCTGACTTGCAGCGGGGGTTTCCTGAGATGTTGCTGTCCTCCCAGCAGTACCAACATTAGGACGGATGCTAAATCTTGAACGACGAAACATTATGACCTGGATACAGGACATGAAGGTAGATTACATTTTTTAGCAGGAAACAGTGTGGAAATAAACAAGCATGACTAATCTGTTGTTGTATGATAACTGCAATAGACATATTTTTCTCAAGCTACTCCACTGAATACTAAATATTGAATGTCATTTTGTGGTATAAAATCAAAAACAAAATATTTTCCATGAAGGCAAGGCAGTACATATTAGCTAAGTTTTCACATTACATACATTGTGTTCTCTATTACACTTGTTAGCACTTGTTAGCTTCTTGTATTAACTAAATCGGATAAACACTTAATTGCATGTTGTGCTTCTAGAGTTTCTATCAAATAATCATATAGATAACACTGGATCACGAAGGCTGATAAAATCATTTACGTACAAGTAATTTTGAACCATTGAATGCTGGGCACAATGGGGGAATATAAAAACGTCCTAATATATGTTGTTCACTCTGCTACGATGTAGAAACTGTACAGAAGCTATGCGTAATCATTTACCAGTTAAAATTAATTTACAGGTCTATTTTACTGCAAAGCTCAGCTGTTGTGCTGTGCTCGTGACGTTGACAGCAAAAAATGCATTTAAGCAAGAATATAAAAAAGAAAAATCACAGAAAATTCAAATGAAAGCTAATTAAACTATCATAAATTACGTCTCCATCTGCAAATCACAAACAAAAGCCAATTATGGACGAAACTAGTGAAAATTCTACAACGCTAAGCTCAAACTCAGAAAACCTTTCAAGTCTGACTTTACTTCATTTTTAAGTTAACACGACTTTATTTAAGATAAAAAATTACATTAAAATGTATAGCATGCATAATGTAACAACATACCTCCCAAAGAAAACGCTTATATTTTCATAAATGAGCTATTAAATATCGACGAAAAGAAGCAGGTAGCGGATCCCATGCACACACTCATCCGCCATTTTTTATGACGCGATGTTTTCAAGAGTGAAAGGGATTGTGGGGAATGTAGTCACATGACTGCTGAGGGAAGAATGAGGTAAACTCATACCGTCAGAGAGCAATATAGTGTTAGCCTCTCCTGCTTTTCTCTCCTGACCGTGGTTGGGAGAGACAGGGGAGATTCGTCCTTCTCCAGGGCCAAATTTGCTTTTTAACTCGGGGCTAACTCCCTTGCTTGGAAATGTGGTGGCATCCAAAAGTACAGGAAAAACAAAAGAAGGGGGGAAACGGCTGCTGTGATGAACTTAAAGGCTTTTATTTGTTTTCAGGCACTTTCATCATAAATCGCTCCTTCTTCAGCTCCGGTGTCTGTCTCGCCGCTACACAGGCACACCCGCACCTGCACGGACGCGCGCCTTTCTCCTGCGCGCGCGCGCCCACACTTCTTTGTACATGCCCTGCTGGACACGTCCCACAACAATAGAATATAGAAAGAATATGGAATATATAATATAGAATATAGAATAGAATAGAATAGAATAGAATTACTTTATTCATCCCTTATTGGGAACTTTAGATGTTGCAGCATCCACGCACAGTGGTTTTAATAGGAAAACACTCAAAAACAGTGTTAAATGCAGAAAGACTACACAAGACAATTAAATAGGGCAGTAGGATTTTCTATTCTGGAATGCGCCGCTAGGTGGCAGCAAACAGTAGTAGCTCTGTGTTAACTGTCGTGATGTTTCGTTATTTTTGTGATATTTGGGTCTTTTTTTAAGACATCCGCTTCAGTTTTGGTCATTCAAGAAGACTTTTCGTGCTGCCGGAAGTTGTGCTGCACAGGAGTCTCTGCTATCTTTTTTCTGCTATTTCAAGACCTGTTATTAGAGTCTCCATGGCAACGAGACTTGTTTACCTTTGTGATTTACTGATAATGCTCTCCAAATTCAAGTTTATCAGTAAAATAACACTTCAAATCCCAACGGAGTTGACAAGAAAGAGATGAAAACGCAGGGCAGGAGTGAAGCAGAGATAAAAACAATGGAGATTTAAACCGTTTCTTCTAACGTGTGATCCCTAGCTAACAAAATTGATTGATGCTAACCAGGTCTCGGAAAGAATACAGTGCAGTTTTATGTGCTTCACCGAGACATGGCTGCATGAACACATCACAGACTGTAATGCGTCTGTACACGGCTTC
>JBAMHV010000020.1:4504601-4543903 GCA_037177535.1 Pseudomugil gertrudae
ATCTGTTTTCTTTGTCGGGAGGCAAATAAACAGCTTAATTACTCATATTGTTACATGAATAATCAGATTAGGATGTCAAGATTTCAGTAACCCCTGTCTAGATGCACAGTCTCAGTATCATAGCAATAAAGATTTAGTGGGACGTTATATTAAAGAGCCTTTGACACAAAAAAAGATTTTTAAAAAAAAACTAATTTTATCAGGCTCCTCTGAAATGAAATGGTTTTTAATATCATATTGTCATCCTCAGGCTGAGTGGTTGTGCAGTGAAATACTATAATACTCAAGTGCTGACCTCCATGATCAGTTCCAGTCTTAAAGAACTGGAGCTTTCCAACAACGAGCTTCATGATGCAGAAATGCAGGCACTTTCTATGGGATTGGAGACGGCACAAAGTGGAATTGAAACTCTCAGGTCACCACATTAATATTTTACACTGCCACCGCTTTAATTCTACCTTGTGGCATAAAAAGCTAATTGTGACGATCCTGGTGTTTTCATTTCTTACTCTTTTTAGGTTGATTTGCTGTGGGCTGACATGGACAGACTGTGATGCTGTGGCCTTCTTCCTCAGCTCCAAGTCTTCGAGTGTGAGACATCTGGACTTGAGTATGAACGACTTGCAGGATTCAGGAGTGCTGGTTTTCAGCAGTGGACTTAAGAGTCCAGGCTGTCAGCTGAAAACACTCAGGTCAGCTCTGTTTCCTTACTTCTTTTAGTTTATCTAACAACATCTGTCTGTGAGGGCTGGGATAATGCTTCTTTGAGAATACAGATAAAGCTCTGTTGTCAGCACAATGATGCTGGGAAAAAGGTTTAGAAATAACTTGATCCGGGTTTGATTCTCAAGTGGAACAATCAGTGTTGCTTAGGTTAAGGGCTTTTTTTTTAAAAAGGTGGGGTATCTCTGTGTTATGTCTGTCATTGTTTAAGCAATTATAGTTTGTTAACAACAGCTCGACGTCATCTGGAAAATAACAATCCACAGCTTCTGCTTTTTTCTGACAAAACAATTTTCAACTTAAGGGCTAACTTGCAACTCTCTTTGTTTCAAAA
Source organism: Pseudomugil gertrudae (assembly GCA_037177535.1). Classification (NCBI taxonomy): domain Eukaryota; kingdom Metazoa; phylum Chordata; class Actinopteri; order Atheriniformes; family Pseudomugilidae; genus Pseudomugil; species Pseudomugil gertrudae. The sequence continues at coordinate 4,505,659 of JBAMHV010000020.1, forward strand.
TGAATTCCTCCTCAGACTGAGTTTTTGCAACTTGTCAGAAAGAAGCTGTGAGGTTCTGGCCTCAGTTCTTAGTTCCCAAACCTCGTCCTCCAGTTTGAAAATACTCGACTTGAGTAACAACAACTTGCTGGATTCTGGAGTGACATTTCTCTCTGCTGGACTGGAAAGTCAGCACTGTAACCTGGAGGCACTCAGGTGGCATCTTATCTTTATTAACAATGTAATATATAAATAATAGATTAGCTAATAAAGGCATTTAACATGATCACTTGCTGGTTTCCAGCCTCAGTCAATGTAAGCTGTCAGAGAGAAGCTGTGAAGTTCTGGCTTCAGTTCTCTGCTCCAAAGCTTCAAGTCTTAAAGAGTTGGACCTGAACAACAATAATCTGCAGGATTCAGGAGTCAAGCAGCTTTCTAAAGGACTTCACAGTCCACGATGTATCCTGGAAACACTCAGGTGTGAATGTATGATGTAAAGTTTATCACAAGATTAATGATCCTGTAAATGAGCTCACAGACCAACCATACAGAACTTGTAGGGTGCAAGTTGTTTAATCTTTGCTAAAGTTATTTATTCAGTGACTCATTTGAATCTGCATCAATGTCAATAGGCTGTCTGGCTGTCTGGTCACAGAGGAGGGCTGTACTTCTTTGGTCTTAGCGCTGAACTCCAACCCTTCCCATCTTAAAGAGCTGGACCTGAGCTACAACCATCCAGGAGACTCTGGAGCGATAGCACACTCTGCTGTTCTGGGGGATTCCCAGTACAGAATGGAAACTTTAAGGTATGTGCAGTGGAGATAAATGTTCATTCAGGAAGTCAACTTAACGTCTCTGACTCTGTGGTACTTAACGTCTCTGACTCTGTGGTTTCATGTAATGGGGAACTGTGTTGGAGTCCAAAACCCCCAGTTAAGCAAGAAAATATTCTCATTGACAAAGCCAAAGACTTTAGAGGGAAGAGAAAGTGCCCTGTCCTTATCATTGCACCAATATAATAGCTACTTATATTCCTTAAAGAAATAAATGGCCAGTATACTGTTTACATCAATGTTATGAAAGTGAGAGTTCTTGCTAATTAGAGCATCTATTTTCAAAAGTGTAGTTTTTATTTGTTGCTCAGTTATTGGATTGGTTTTTTTTTTTAGAGTGGACCATGGTGGAGCAGAGATGTTAAAATCTGGTCTGTTAAAGTGTAAGTATATTTGCTACAGTTCAGAACTCCATAATGACTCATTATGATAATATAGAATTATGTTTGCATCTTATTTCTACTTTAGACGCCTGTGAGTTCACATTGGACCCAAACACAGTCCACAGAGAACTTGTCCTGGCAGAGGACAACAAAAAGGTGACATATGTGGAGAAGGAACAACTCTATCCGTTTCATCCAGAGAGATTCAATAAATTGAAACAGGTGCTCTGTAGAAATGGATTTACTGATCGCTGTTACTGGGAAATAGAAGCTAAAGGGGTGGTTTTAGTTGGAGTAACTTATAAAGGAATCAGCAGGAGAGGAGATGGTGATGACTGCAAACTTGGAGGTAATGACAAATCTTGGTGTTTGTCCAAGGATAAGAAGGACCACCACATTTGGCATAACAACACACTGATAAATAGTGTTTCATTTAAGGGTAGAGTAGCGATGTATTTGGACTGGCCTGCAGGTATTCTTTCCTTCTACGGAGTCTCCTCTGGTTCGCTGCTTCATCTTTACACTTTTCACTGCAGATTCACTGAACCACTCTTTCCCTGCTTTGGCTTTGACCTTAGGCATGGGCATTTCACAATAGGAAATTATGGGCCAGGGGCATACGTCCAGTTGACAACACAAAATTCTGATGGAAGTGAAGGGTAAACACACTTTGATCAGCCTTTAATCATATTCATCTCAGTGAAGAGATGTCAACAACTTCCAACTGTGATGGAGGTTTTTACTTTGTTCTGGCATCTTTAATTTCAAATATCACAGTCCCTTTTTTCCACCTTAGTCTTGTGTCATTTTTTTTGCAATTCGATCTTTTCATATTTATTTTGAAAGTGTGATTGATAGACAAATTGAGCAATGAGTGCTTTAAATACTTGAAACTGCAAAACTATCACAAGCCCCACTTTACCAGTCTTTCCCCTCTTGTAGCCACAATTTATCTCCTAAACCTGAACAATTCCACTTTGATACAAAGGTTTCATTAAAAAAAAAGTTGCTGCAAATACTTATTTTAAACTTAATTTACAAAATGCTCAAAAGCAAGTTGATTTTGTTTTTGCATAATGGTACCATTTTTTTCACACCTGCCATTAAATCTTTTAGTTGTAAATAATGATTTTAACCAGATATGCTTTTAGTTTTAACAAATACTTTTTTCAGAGTTAAATCCATGTAACATGTTTTGTTTCTATATTTCATTACATTTAGAGAAACTGCCTGTGTGACAAACACCCAATAATCTATTGTGTAAATGATGTGTTACCAAACTGATGGAAGAGACTTTAGTTTAAAATATTCCAGACATTCAGATCAGAGCTCAGATTGAAGTTAAACATGGATGAGGCCACCGCATGACAGCAAAAGTACTAAATGTCTTAATATGTTTATGAGTGTATACTTTAGAAACAGGGCTGGTACTTAATGAAATGTACTAATTTGTGTGCATGTTTGAAATAGAGGAAATGTGTATAAACACAAATTCTGGATTTTTATAGGTGATCTATACAATGACATGTCAATTATCAGCATGAATGTCAATTTAACATGTTCCTCAATTCTTAAAATAAATTTTTTAAAAAAACAAAAGTGTCTATTTCATTAAGTCTGTGCAGTTACCGTCTGATCATTTGGAGGTCCACATAATCACTACGAGCCTGAGAGCTGCTGGTCATACATGCAATTCTGCCACAGCAGACAGGATCCATAACCAAAACGTGGCACTGATCAAATTCAGATTTTCAAGTGTAAAAATATTTTAAGAGGTTTACATTATTCTCAGTATTTGAAGTATTAAAAAAAAAAGAATAGAAACTAAGCTGTTGTGGCTGAACTTGAACTGTAAAATAGGTCGTTATAAAATATTAAAATAGCTATAGTCTCCAGTATGTCAGCATTACTGCTGTATTACTGTTTGGTGGTCAGAGAGGGCGTTTGTATACGATTGGTTGCCATCCATATGTCCAAACTTTTGACTGGTAGTGTAGATGGTGAGTGAATGAATAACGACTCATTGCAAAGTGCTTTGGAGAGAGAAAAAAAAAAACCCACACACTTTCCTTTAACAGGAAACTGGCCAACAGAAAACTGCTGATTTCCCATCACACCGCGGAGTTGCAGTAAATCCACCTTCAAATGAACTTTGCATTGTTTACACAAGAACCTGTAGATTCATTAACTGTAAAGACGCCAGTGGGAAGCAAACATTGCAGTGTAATTAATGATTTATTTCTTTAACAAAAAGACAGCATCAGCAGTGAACCTCAACATTTGTCACACAGCACATTTCTTTCAGCAGATTACGACAACATTTGCTTCTTGGATCAGTGGTTAGAAACAGAGGAACCATCAGAAACAGGTAAAGAAAAAGGTGTGTAAAAAAAAAAAAACAAAACACAAGAGTAAGAAAAGTTCATAAGAAGATTGTCTTGCACAGAGCAGCTTGTCACTAAGGTTTCTGATCCAATATCCATCTGTTCCCTTTGCTCCTGTTCAGCTGGAAATACAAAACAAAAAGTCATGATTTGACAAAATGTAATGAAGCAAACCTGAGTAGGTACGTACTTGGACTTGCAGTCAAGCGAAGGGATTTCCAAAAGCATTTCCAAAAGCATCCATAGAACCACTTTGAGCAACAGAAGCATTCTGCAACAAGCAGAGAAACAGATTTAGAGAAGGTTATTGCGATTGATTTATAAGAGTTAGACGTGTTAGGACTATTGCAAAAACCAATAAGTAAAGCTCTATACCATAGCTACAGGCGATGCTCCAAACAAACTGGAATCAGGAGTCCCAAATGCTTTGTCAAACATGTCCTGGTTGAGACCGTTTCCCTGCGATGGTGCTGAAGTGTTTGAAACAGGTGTAGGAGAGAAGGCCCCATCGAAGAGATCCGAGCCGAAGCTTGGAGCTGCAGCTTGTGCAGGAACATCTGTACAGTCATGTTAGCACAGTTAGTGACAGGACTCAGATGCATACTAACTTTGGAAGGAAAAAAAAAAAGTAGAAGACTAAACTTTAGTTTACCATTATTAGAAAGTGATGACATTTGATGGATTTCGAAGTCATCGTGATCTGCAGCATCCTGAGCAAGACCAACTTTACTGGAAAAGTACTGATCAAACGCTGCTGGCTCTTTGCTGCTGGGGGCTGGAGCAGAGCTTGGTGCAACTTCCCCCTTCCTTGCTGGGATGGCTGGGGGTTTTGCGAGTTGGAAGTCCTTGAACATGTCCTTTCCAGTCTTCTTCTCTTTATCCCCAAGGGGATCCAAAGCAGTAAAGGCACTGTTCTCTACTTTAGGGCGGGCTTCCTTAGCTGGTGGCCTTGGAGGAGGACGTGATGGGCCTTGCTGGTCACCCATTCCTGGGAAGGCACCAGGATGGAAAGGATTGGACGCAATAGGCTGACCCCAAGCAAGATGGGGTGGGGACAGAGGTGGGGCACCAAACTGTGGTGGCATCTGTGGGGCCCAAGCTGTGGATGGCACAGGAACACCAAAGGCAGCTGGCTGTGGAAAGCCTGGTCTAGGCCCTGGAACAGTCACTCCTGGCATGGGGAACATGTTGGGTGCAGCAGCAGGGGGTCCCCACATACCTGCAGCAAGCATAGTTGTGGTAGCTGGTGCACCCAACTGAAGGTTTCCTGTAAATAGCAAAAATGGGGAAGAAATGTTTTTTTTAAAAACCTAAAAATGTAAATAAAGCTTAAAAAATAAGCTGTGTCATTACCCAGAGCAGCTATGGAGGACGAAGCAGGGTTTGTGGGTGCAGTGTTGAAGAGGTCAGCTGGAGAAGATGACCCCTCTGGAGTGGGAGCAGTAAAGAGCTCTGCTCCAAACAAATCACTTGATGCAGACTGAGCCCCCCCAAACAAACAAAAAGACAAATTAATGATATTGCTCCAACCAACAGTTAAAGATGAAACCAACCTTTACTAAAAAAGGACTGCCAAGCGTGAGCATGAGAGGAGCATAAACAGTAGCCATAAAGTCAAAAACAGTTTAAGTCGCCAGTGATGCATGCACAAAACCGATCCTAACTGCAGGCATAAATAAATTACAGGTGCAACTTTTAATCTACACCCACTTTCTACCATACCCTGTCAAGAATCCGTGCAGAACCAAGATACTTAGGAGATGCAAGTGCCAAATATGCAGCAAGCCCATTCTTTTATGCATAACACATGCAACCCCACTATAAGTCATCCAGCTGTGAAATTTCACCTTTGCACTCCTTCGACCTCGTCCGGACTTAGAGGTTTGTGGTGGGGGACTTATGACAACTGAATCCTTGTTACGACTCTCTGGCATTTCAGGAAGATGAGTTACACCATTAGGGACAGGAGGGGATTTCAAAGGAGTGTCAAAAAATGGATTTTTGGTTGAGGGAGCCTGACTGCAGTCATTCCCTTCCAGCATGGTTACCATGGAACCCTGAGTTATATTGCCCCCTAGTGGCCACTGTCCATTATTGAGAGCAAGGATCACTGACTTACTGGATAATCCATTTATCTGCTGACTGGCATGTTCATCCATTTCATTTAAGCAGTTAAAACTTGTCTTATTAGTGTTGCCAGCAGTGCTGTTTAGATAATTGTTAGTAGAGATATGTGCATTAACTGGTTCAAAACTAGTGGGCAATTTACAAAGGGGGTCATCTCTGAAAGGGTCGCTGTCTGGAGCTGGGAAATAGCCAAAAACAGAGGAAAGGGGATTCTGTGTGTGCGGAGATGCTTTACAGTCAGTAGCAAAGGAAGTTAAAAAGGAGTTTCCTTTTATGAAATTCTGATTACTGTCAACTTCAGCAGAAAAGTCCAGCAAGACAATTTCATTAGAGTCCTGGTTAACATAAAAAAGGGGGACAGTGAGAGAGAGAAAACAAGATTCATGAATCATTTCAGCAGAGACAAAACGTGTTAACAAATATGAACATATTAATCACATGGTGTGGACAGTCATGACCGTTTAAAGCTGCCAGTAACAGAACGTGTTAAGTTCGCTTATTTGAACAGGAGAAAATTTGCTCAACATACAGCCCAACCTAAAATTCAAAAAGCTAAAACGGCTTTTTAAGCAAGAGTGATGCAAGATTAAACACTTAATACCAAAACTGAACACATTCTACATGTAGCAGCTTTAAAAAAAAAAAAACTAAAAATAAAAGTTATGAACAATGAGATGATTTTACACATGTTGACCACTTAATTATTAAAACATAATAAAAAACCCAAACTCGGCTTTTATGAACCGAGTACACATAAGCACACTTAAAGCGCTTTTCCATTAGCACCCACTCCGCCCGGCCTCACACGATTATACCCAGAAACAGAGCGTTTCTATTAAGATTTGTCGTGCCGTGCCGTTACATTCTCCGTACCTACTTCGTTGTGGTTCTAAGCGTGTCGGGCCGTGCGGGTAGCGTGACGTACACAGGCTAGGGTCCATTGATTGGTCTGATATGATCCAGGATGTTTCGTCTTGCCCTCAGACAACTTCTCTTGATCTGTTTCCATGAGTCTATTTCCCCATCAATAACCATAATCCGAGCCCCAGGTAAAAAGTTACCAGGAAGTCTTCTATCTTTGTGTCCGTCTTCTTCTATGGTATTTGTCTTCTGAGGTTTTCTGCAGACCCCGTGCAAAGCATCTAGAAACTTGCATTGTGCGGGGACCTGTCTAACATTAGAGATCGCGACTTGTAATGGAAAAGCAATCCAATATCGTACTGCCCGGGCCGGTAGAGTCGTGTAGGTACTAATGGAAAAGTGCCATTAATGATTTGAAAGGTGTCAGTGTTATTCAATAAAGCCAGATCCACTTTTACTACCCCATGTCCCCCCCCCCCCCCCCTCATACCCATAGAAGTAAATGGAGGGAAAATAAACACACACACACACACGAGGGCATAGAAAGCAGAAAAACAAATGTAGGAAACACCTCACCACTTTTCTTTTTTTTTTTTTAAACCAAGTACAATTATGTCATCCAAATTTAGAGACACACTTACATTTGGAGCCTGAATGTCTGGAGGGGTTGACATGTCTCCAAAAAGGTCAAGTTGCTCCACTGGCTAGATGTAAAAAAGACAAGTGCATATGAAAAAAAAAAAAAAAAAAATTACACATTCATTTTTTAATATATAAAAAAAAAAGTATTGAGTTATCCTCACTTGGACAGTTTTTCCTTCCCTGTTCACACCTAAAGCATCAGTTCCATTCTAAAAGATTATGGGAAAAAAAGTTAAGAGTTAAAAAAAAAAAAAAAAAAAAAAAAACTGTATAAAAAGAAAACAAGCTTGTTGGGTGCTTACCTCAACTACTGTGTTGCCATTTTCACCCTGTAAACAGAGGCGGAGCGTTAATAATTATACGTGTTTTCTTAAAATTTCACTGACGCATGCGTCATTTCACTGGAATGTCTGGACGATGTGATTCACTGAGAGAACACAGAGAGGCAGTGTTGACATTCAGGAAGTACACACGCACAGTGTACCCCATCAGGCCTCCCTGAAGACCATAGCAAAGGCTTTCTCTCAAAGAAAAATATCACAGTCCAACTTTTATAAAAAGAAAGGGGGGGGTTTCTAGCTTCATTTGAAGGGTTACCGTCTGCGAGGACTCTGCTTCTTTTTTCCTCAAGTTGAAGATGACCTGGAAGAGATCTTTCAGATCAATGACCAAGGGCTCTGCCTGTATGATAACAAATAATGCATATTTTAATTCTTCACCCATTTGTCCTTGATATTTACAGGTGTGTTTTGTAGCCTTAGAGTGTTACCTGTTGTGCAGTTTTTATGGCAAAGAACTGATGCTGTCCTTCTGCTCCACATACATATCCAAATGCCCGGTTATCTGTCACATCTCTTGCAATGAAGGAAATCTTATTCACAATATGCTCGTGTTCAATCACCTGAATGACAATAAGAGGAAAAAAAAAAAGTTTTATTAGCACTGCAAAAAAAAAAGAGACTACATTTACTGAAAACTGTAACTAAGGGGAAACCAAAACTCACTCCCGATTTCTCATCAATTATCTTTATACCAGACATGGAAATGTTGACCCAGATCCTCTGTTTGTGCTTGCCTTGAGACCGAGCAGCTACTGCCATACCCTGAATTTAAAATAAATAAATAAATTTCACCCTTTATTAAAAGTGAGTAACGGAAAAGGCAAAGTTCCGGGTCAAATGTTGCACCTTAAGCTTCATCATGGAGTCTTGGCACATCTTGTCCCCACGAGCCTCTGGAACATCATCAATGCCGATCAGCTTGGCCTTGTACCTTATACCATCTCCCTGAAACCGGCCCTGCAGATACTCATCCGTCTTTTCTACAACTGCAGGAAAAAAAAAAAAAAAAAAAAACAGAAAAATGTTAAGACCAAGTTTGACTTGTTATTCTCTAAAAACTTCTGAACTTGAAAAACTATATGTAGTCCACTTAGTGGACCATTTGGCACCATGAAAAAGCAGAGGTTGCCTCAGAGCCCAATGTTTTTGACCAATTAGAGCACACAGAGCTCTCTGGGGAAGCTAAAAATCAGATCTGAACTAGAAAATAGCTCCACAGGTGACATGTTGCATCTGCTACAACTGCTCATCACTTCAAAAATTAATTGGCAGCATAAATAACCAGAGTAATCACCTTGAAATTTATCAAGTGACAGACATGAAATATGACTGGTTTTCAAAAAATAATCAGCAGAGTCCTGAAGCTCGTTAGCATGAGTGGCTCCAGCTTTGCTGCTGGATACCAACTTCCTGCACCATGTTAACACTTAGCTTCTAGTTTATAGCGAAATCTTCACCCCTGTCTGCAGTGGGACTCTATTTCCAAATTCAGTGTGAGAAAAATCACTTTACAACTTGTAACCACTTTAGGCAGACACAACTACATCATCTTGTAGAGTAGGGAGCTCCACACTGAGGCATAAAGTACAATTTAAAAAAAAAAAAAAAGTATATTATCTGTACATATACTGTGTCTTGAAGCTCTAAAACTCCCAACTCATACAGGGTACTGGAAACTGCTTTTTTGTATTAAATTTTGTTTTCAATTACCTGGAAAGTCATCGTACTCGGGACATATATACACAAAAAAAATAAAATTTCTGAAGCTTTACAGACCCCTGCAAAGCTTATGTGGTGGAGCAGTAGCTCCTCAGGCCTGTTTAGCTGACCAGTCTGTACAGACTGAGCGTTTCTTGTTAAGAAGGTTCCCACTTCCTGTTTCTCCAGGAAACAAAAACGTGTTGAAACAACTCATAAGCAAAATGTTAGGATTTCCCATAACTCACCTTTCTTCTTCTCTTTCCTGAATGGAACTTTGGATCCAGCATTCAAAGGGGAGCTGGGTGGAGTGTTAGACGCTGCCACCGTTGTCGGGGAGCTGGGGTCGACTGATACGGGTGGAACGCTTTCCACTTCTGCAGACATGGTGCGGAATCTGCCTCACTGGATGAGTGAAAAATCTGAGATAAAGCTGACAGCAGCTCTGTATTGGGGGAAGGGGTGCAGTGATGTTAAGTGGGCATATGACTTAACACCCACACATCGTTCGCTCTTTGTTGATCTAAAAAGAAAAAAAATATCAAGTGGACAATGAATGTCAGGTGCACGAAAGATCAAAATCACAAGTGCATGCATTCCTAGTAAACTTGTGCAAAAAAAACATGATGGATTGTAAACATTCTGCTTAAGTGATGTTTTGCTCATCATAAGTAATAATGTTATTTAACAATACATAGTTAACATTTACAACCTCTGACTCACAAGGGAAGAATAATTCAAGGCACATGACCTATAAAACACTCATAAGACTACAGGACACACTTTAACCCTCCTTAAAGTATTACCGGTACATCAGTTTGATCATTTATATATATAGAAAAAAAAAATTTTTTTAAAAAAGGAAATTATACAAATGATCCATCTGGAATAAGCTTTTGGTTAATTCTAAAGCTTTACAGGAGCATTTTTCAGACCAATAAAATTCATACTGAAGCAGTCACTTAGGAGCATCATGGTAGTCAATTGCACATAAAACTTAAACCTGACACCCCCCCCCCCCCCCACCCCCAACATTGTTGTAATTAAAAAAAAAAAAAAAAAACTTTACACGCATTAAAAAAAAAAAAAAAGTACCATCTAACTCAGTGTAAAAATTACAAATAAAAAAAGCAAAAAAAAATAAAAAGGTAGATGATAGAACAGAAAACTGGGGAAAAAGTTTATATAAAACAAAAAGCACTCATTCTCCACAACCTTATGACAACCTCACACACACACACACACACACACAGAGCTCTGCTTGGTTCCAGACATACCTTTAGGATCTGTTCCAGAGGCAACAATAACCAGAACACCTGTGTTAAGAACCTGTGAGTACCATAACACAGACCAAAGGTTGGAAATGGGCAAAGGTTGAGCAGTTACTTTAAGTTAATCTTACGCCAACATAGCAAAAGATCTCGTGATGCCCAGAAAAACAGGTGCGTAACAAATCAATCCAATAATAGTATGATAGAGTCATCTTTAAAAAAAGCTGCTTCTTGTTTGTCAAGCAGGGAGGGGGAACTGTCAAAACTTAGATAAGAGTTAGATCCATAAGGGAAATGAGACCAAATATAAAAAGTGAGATTAGGAGATAAACTTCCAGGTCAGCAAGCGTAGTTTCAGCTTTGTACCTCATTATAAGAAACACCTGGCCATATAGATTGCAACATTCTGCTACTGTGTTTGGATTTTATATTAGCACAGCATCATAGTACCTACTGTGCAACAGTACATGTGCATTTATTAGATTAGATTAGATTAACTTTATTGTCACTTTATTCGTCAGTAATGGTTTTAAAGTCATACTAACAAAGCAAATCTTGTATGTTTGCTTCACCCTGCCACACATGCTTATTTCAATGCTGAGGGGTGCATGAAGGCAACCTTTAATACTGCTGATGCTCCACTTGCACAAGTCTAACACATGACTTCCCTTGTCCATCAACTACTGCAAAGTGGCAGAGCCTTGTAAAAGTGGTGTAATGTCAGCACTTCCTTGCAGATTGGAGTTAAAGGTTTACATTTAACTGCTACCTTTAAAAAAAAAAAGGCAATCACAGCTCAAATCTGGGGCTTTAACAACATGCACGGATGTCAAAGCACAAATAAATGCAGAAGAAAAAAAGTTTAAATGCAAGTTTGTCAGCAGAATAACAGCAGTGAAAGGGCAGAAATGTCACAATCCTCAGCCATCAGGAAACGTAAACTACTGCACATCTGGAGGAAATCAGGGAATGACTCAGTCTGCAAGTGAATGAGATGGTGAAATACCACAGGCCCAATGTGAACACTGAGGGCAGCAAATAGCTGGAAACCAAACAAAAACGCTTTAGCACCTAAACAAGACATGAATGACTGGATGGTTCAGGACTTTTAAAAAACTCAAGACTTTTGTAAAACCTGAAGAAACTTAAGAGAAAGTGTAGCCTATTTTTACCAAATGGAAAGGGAGGAAGAAAAAGTCTCATAAATTACCAAACAACACCAACAAACTGTGAATTAAGCTTCATCTAATTGATGCGCATTTCCCATATTTTAAAAGTTAGCTTTAGACACAAACAAATTAAGTTTCACTTACATTTATTCGCCTATTTATCACGGAAACATTGTTTCAACTACTTCAGACTACCTGTAATGCTTTGCCTTAATTAATGCAGGGATGGAAAATTTCGCCCAACACAGTGACTGACCTGTTGGAAAGCGCTCAGAGACACGTCGAGATCCTCCTGCACCAAGGGAGAGTCTACACAATTCCGAAAACCAACTTCGAGCTTCGAAAAACGAGCAAAGACTGTGATGTTTTCCGCTAAATATCCCAGACAGAGAGGAGAGACGGCTGCGAGCTCCCAGGTTAACCCTTCACTGACTGACAGCACGGACTGCCTGTGTATTTGAAACGAGGGGCGGTCTCTGCACATGTGAGAAAATTATGCCAACACATTTATGCAGGCACACAAAGCTGTTTTGTTATTTATTCATTATAATTACCAGTAACACCGTCTTCATCCCCTTTTAAATCATGTTATTTCTTTTAATTTCTAATTGCTTTAACATTATGGCTCCATTAGGTGTGAAGTAGAGGTGCCACAGATGATTCAATTAAGAATTATGCTGCTTTTTCATGTGCAATTTTCAATTACACCGCTGTCATTGATTTTTTTTTTTCTCTCCAGCAGCCTTAAAATGCCCTAATTAATGCTGCCCAGCCAGGTAGCTATAGTGATGCACAGGGCACTAAATCTTCTGTTGAATGAGCTCAAATAAAGGTATGATGAAAGAAAAGACAATAAAAGAGAATGACAAGAAATCAGTGGTCTGGGAATATTGTTACAGTTACACAATGTGCATCACTTTAGCCTCTGACAAAACATATTCAAGTCAGCTGACTCTAAACATGGCTTGTAGGCAGGTGCAGGTAATTTAACCATAATTAACTCATTTACCAGGTAACTTGATTTATTGAAAACATGGTATTGTTTTACATTTCTTTATCAAAATAGTTGTGAATGAACTGCATGGACACAAAGGAGCTCTCGGTAAAAGTGAGATAAGTCATCAGTTGCTTAATAAAATAATTGGCTTTGATATTCTGAGAAAAGAAGAACCAAATGCAGCAATATAAGAAGACCTGGATGTCCACAAAAAGAAAAATCTCCTCATTTCCTGCCAAGAGAGAAACACTCTCCAGGAGGTAGACATGTCATTATCTAAATCTACCATAATGAGAAGATTCCAGAGCAAATACACAGGGTTTACCACAAGGTGCAAAGCATTCATAAGCTTCAAGCCGGCGTAGGAAAAACAACAAAGAAAAACAAAAATAGCTGCATTTTTTTAGGATAGTTGCTACCATAATCGACTTGTACTAAAATCACAGGAGTGAATAAGTTCAAAGAAGGCTTGGATTGGCATCTGATCCTAAACCAATGACATCACCTCTTAAACTTAAGGATGCATACGATGTGATCACACTGACATGCATAAGTGGAAACTATCTGCAAAATGTCAACCAGATAAAAGTACATTTAAAAAATTGCAAGAGATTTTGTAAGTAAAAAGCAAGAATTAATATTTAGAAGTGTCTAATGTGCCACTTAATCTCATGGAGCTTTACTTAATATAAAAATGTAGGATGTTACACACAGAAAAACTGAAGCTCCTATTAGCCTGATTCACTGGCTGACTGTAACTGAACGACCATGTGTTTTAATACAGCAAATGAGATAAATCTGTGCTTTAATACTGTAGCATCTCTTCACATCTCATCAGAACAACTACTGAAAAAATACAGCACACATTCAGCTAAATTCAAGGACAGACTTTTACATGATTGGCTGTTTTCTTGCATGCAGATACAGTGAAAGACATTAAAGCCACAATAACACCATGTATCTACCTATACTCAAAACAGGCGATATGCACATAACCTGTGCAGACATATCCACGATAATCTGCTACCATATATGATTATGTCATTATATTAAAAGGTCCATAACAAATACACATAGAAATAATTAATCAATATGGGCTATATATTTGATGGGCATTTTATGTATGTGTTAATGTATTTAAAAATCTGTAGTGGAGGAAACAAAAGGTAAATATTCCTCTCTGACATGGTTCAAATGGAGGGATGCATTGATGGATGAATGGAAAGAGGTATACAGCACAAGTAAATGAAACCATATTTGAGTGGAGTAAATGTAAGCACTGTTTACATTCCACCACTGCAAGAAGGCCTTGAGACCGAAGGTCCATTAAGAGTTCAAACAAAGAAAAATATACAGAGGATCAAAAGAAATTTTTACTGTATACTTTGCAAACCATTTCACTAATGTAATGCAACACATTATTTTTATCTTCTGCTACTCTTCCTATACTATACAGTCATTTAGCAGACACTTTTATCCAAAGCAACTTACATGTTATTTTAAACCATTTTAACCATAGCTATTATAACCTAACATGCATGTCTTGTGGGTGGGAGGAAGCCGGAGAACCCAGAGAGAACCCACGCATACATAGGGAGAACATGCAAACTCCACACAGAAAACCCACTGGACAGCCCTCCCCAGCCTGGGCTCAAACCAGCAACCTTCTTGCTGTGAGGCTACAGCACTAACCACTGCGCCACCATGCTACCATTCCTGAGCAAGTTCTTGGAAAAGAACCATATCCTGACAAAATACTCCATGTGCTCATTCTGTACCGTTACTGTGAGGCTGCTTGTTATTGTTGACCATCAAACTGATAAAGTAACTCATGTCGGTAAATACCATGTACATCAGGATTTATTTTATAAAGGAGGAATGAGGAGGGACAGAGGCAGAGGACCAAAGCTAAAAGGCACACATTTTAAAAAAGCTCTGACCTTTCCTTTTTTTTCTTACTTCAGTTACAGTAAATTATGTACCAGGAATGTGTCATAAACTTCCTTTGTACAAATGTCTGTTATGACTTTGTGATTCAATAATGACAGTTTTTGTATTTGCTGTTCTCAGCACTGAGTGACGCTCATAATGTTCCCAGGAAAAAAGTCTGGCTGTTACACAGGAAGTCTATTTGTTTTAATGTTTGTAGATGCATCAAAGACGTTTGTTTTGATTGGATTAAAATAGGATATGGGTCATTAACGTAAGCTGGGTAAGGCGTCATGCAAAGCCGGGGAGGTTTAGATTTGTTCAGCACAAACAATATTTTTTGGACTAAAATCTGTAATAACTCCAAAACCAAAATAAATGTCGACCCTGACGTCGGCACTGACATGACCAGTGATGTCAGTGTTGCAAGAATGGCAACTTGTTCGTTTCACTTCTGTAAACCAGAGAAGTTTAAATAGTACGGAGAGCTGCAATGCATCGGAAATAAATGACAAACCGAACTGACACAGCACGGCAAAATTGACAATGCCTGTTCAATAAAAAAGTAAACCAGCCATTTGCAATAGCTCGGTTCTAAGTTTTTTTTTCCTTATATCTCATCTTTCCATTTTTGTTTGGCTGATATTTCACTTGGGTCTATAGCACTGACTCTGTGTGAGTGTGCCTTCTAAAACTCAGCAGCATGATAACCACAGGTTACCATGATCTATGATGCTCCAAGATCTGCTCTTTGGGCATCCAGGCCTCTTCACATAACACTTAGATAACACAATCTGCATCCAAACCAACAACTAGCATCTGGACCATATCTTTATGCCACACAACCCTTGCCAGTTTTTGCAACTGAGCCATACGTGCCAAACATAGCCTGGATTAACCGCTGAACGCTGTGATAGCTGGCCTGCAAGATGGGTTGTAATACTAACAGAGAAATACTCCACAAACAGAAAATAAGACATGACACATGCACATAAAACTTGAGGAATGGAAAGAAACCTAAAAACCTTTGTCACAGGGGTGTTTAGTCTGTGCATACCTGTTTCAATGAGCATATTTTTCTCTTGGACAATACCCTGCTTTGTTTAATTAGTATTAAATCTGGGATCGGTTAATGTATATATTATTATTGTGTGTGTGTTCTGTGTGTTTCTATCTATTTTATAAAGTTGTCTTTGTTTCTGTCTTAGCAGTGAGAGTGAATTAGCTTGCAAGCTGTGTAGTGCATCAACTAGTATTATTTATGTTAAAACTGCCTGTTGTCCCTTTCAATAAAATAAATGGTGTCAATTTAATAAAGTAGCATAATATGGATACTTTAAAAGTACAAGAGACTCACAGTTTTTCTGTACTGCTTTTTCCAATGAAGGGTCGCAGGTAACTGGAGCTTATCTCAGAAATTATTGGGTGAGAGGTGGGGTACACCCTAGGCATGTCTTACAGTACTTTGCTGTTTTTCACCTCTGTTTCTTGAACCCAGATTTTTGTGTAGTTGTTAAAAACTGCACCCAAACTGCACCGAAGACAAATAAAACCCAGTTGCATGATGTGAAAGAGATGTACGATACTATATCATGAACTGTAGATGGAAAGCTGCAAAGTGAGAGTGAAAAGGACAAAGGAAGGATGTCTTTCCTGACTTTGTATCCTGTGTCCTGCTGACAGAGGCTGGTTTTTAGGAGATGAGCCCCTCAGGCACCAGATTACTGCTGTCTATTTTCCCCTTTGGTCACTTAAATAAGCTTTTTTTTAATCACCTCTTATTTGACATTTCTTTTGCTTGATAAAAATATCTGTTCATACTTGCAGAGCATCAGAAAAGCTGCACACAATGTTTCTTTTATTTAACTGCTTTTTTAAAGTTTTATTATCAGTTCAAATGTATTACTGCACAAGCACTGTTACAGGGTGCAACAAGTGTAAACATATCCTTTTAATTTAGCCTCCAACATCCAAAGTCACAGTCGTAAAATGTTTGGCAAGAAATTATGGTTCACTGTTCCTCTGAATGTGATGACTGACCATTTAGATCAGAGGCACAGTATTGTATCAGTTTGCCTGCTTAAAGTACAAACTCTATAACTATTTAACAAGGAGACCACTGGTGGCACAAATCAGTACTGATTGACTGATCAGAGAATATATTTTTATGGTAGAATGCTGACAGAGGCCATCTCATGGGAAGTGTCTTTTCTGCAATTTATGACAGGAAGGCCACACAATCAAACCATCGAGTATTTCAGGGCGTGAATCCTGGAGCTGGCTGCCAACACAGCCAGAAACTAAGATAGACACTTATCTCCAGTCCATAATTGAGGCACTCTTAGATCTTATCCTTTGTGTCCACTTCATTTTTTAAACCACCAACTGCCTTCACAGCTCCCAGCCCATTTCAGGCTAAAAATACAACACAAAGCAGCGAAGGCAAGCATCAGTGCAGGAAGCACTGGCCACATATTCTGTAACAGAGCAGAGTACCGGTACACAGAATGTTTGTGTTCTATGCATGTTACAGTAAAACTGGGCAGAACACTGCTTCACAGTGTTTCTACACAATTCCAACACCCCCACCACCACTACCACACACACACACATACACACACACAAGAAAACAGGAAGTCTTTCTTGTCTAGAGGAATATTAGCCAAGTACCTTACCTACCCTCTGGTTTCCTGAGAAAGTTGGGAGGAAACTGATGGACCTCATAAAAGTGGTGACTTCAGCACATATTTGTGCCTCACCATTAGGCCATGACCACTACACCCACCCCCCCACCCCCACTCCCACCAGACTACTCTGGCTTTGCTCGCAGAAACAGGCAAAGAACCTGGACAGTGCAGGCTTCGGAAAAGTCATCAGGGAAAAGTCTGACTGTGTTTATGTAAGTCAGCAGGAAAATACTTGTCAGCATGCTGAATATTCTGGAATTTGATCCACTTACTTCCTCAGATTTGTCGGTCTCTGAGTCCATGAATCAGCCACTTTTATCATAATTCTTCATGCCATTCTTTTATCACCTTATGCTGAGTACTGTTGTTCTCCCTTTACATATCTATATAAATATATAATTTAGACCTAATTTACTCCTTCCTTTGGAGGAGTGAAGTTTTGCAGACTCAGCAAAAATCTCTCCGATCACATGACAGTTCAGTGGGTTCAACGGTTCAAAACATCCTCTGCATTGTGCAAGGCTTCTTTAAATATATTCACATGTCAAAGCAATGTTTAGTTTAATAAGGAACAATACTACAGTCAGTACCTTAAGCTAAGTTTATATTGTCCATAAGTTTGTGTATGCCTTCCTTTTAAAGAGAAACCACAACAAATAAATGTGAAATATCAGCTTGTTTATTCCACTTTTGTCTGCTCACTATTGCCATCTTGTGGTGGCAGGTTTGCACTGCAACATCTATCCGTCTGTCCCATACAGTCTATGGTCTGTCCATGCATCCATTGTTAATATTTGTTGATTTCAATACACTGGCTGTAGGGAGTTAGAGCCTATCCTAGCAGCAAGAGGCAGGGAAAATCTTGAACAGGTTGCCGGTACATCGTAGAGGCACTGCAAGATATCTTCAACAAACTACAGCTGGTTCTCAAAGATCTTGAACTTTAACTGTGTGGACACACAGATTGTTTGTATACTGGGTCAGTAACCTTTTGACCTAAATGTACCACGGCCCAGTCGTGCAAATGTAAAACAAATGATAAAAAAAAACTCTCTTTAAATATTTGCTGTTCCTTACTGAGGACCTGCCTCTGTTGTTGCAACACTGAAAAGTTAGAAGTGACAAACTGCTCTAAATTAAAATCTAAAATCTCTAAGTAAAACAAAAATAATAAATAAATGTTCATCTGTTCAAGCATAAATAATTTAAATAGTATGGATTTTCCTCAGTCAAGCTTATAGGACTCAGAAGGACTATATTTTATCGTATCATGTTTACAAGTAAACACTACATCTATCATAATGTGGTGTGTGCTTGTTATGAATGGAGCAAATTCAGTGTAAAGATAAAGATCCTTAGACCAGAATAATTTACAGTATTTGTCCTATGACATCATCAGATGACTGACACACTTTTTAGGTTTCCATAAAGTGTTTCTTTCTTTTATAATAAGAGACACACTGTAAGCGGATTAATTAAAATAGTCGTTTTGACAATCACAAAAAAAGTCTGTTTTTGTGTGTGTGTCGATAGTTTTGCTAATCAGGTCATGGTCATTTTCCACCCAGAGATAAGCTCGTTGTTGCTCAGCTTGTTGTGGTGGAGTTAATAATGTTTTGCACATGACAGGTGGAAATGTACTCATCTATATTTCATTGTTGTATAATGTTTTTGGGGAGACTTTGATCACATTGCAAAGAATACATACATACATAATTTTTTAAAGTGTATATTTCAGGTTAAACAAATAATTTAAACTCTGGTTTCCGAGAACTGAGTCAATATTGCTGCATTTGAAATTTGACTATTGACTGTGACAACAGTTCAGTTTTGTTTTGTTTTTTTTTAGTTTTGCAATCAGCTAATTATTAACAGGAAAAAGCCTCTTAACACAATAAATAAGCCAGACATGCAGGGTAAACTATCTTTTCAAAGGGTCATGATGAGGACTAAATTCATTCTGCAGCTGGGCTTCTACAGCCTGTGTCTAACACTGGCACTGATTGAAATAGGAGAGTATGTATATTGCACATTTTCTAACTAATTATTATTATTATTATTATTCTCATTATTATTATTATTTTCTCTAGGTTCTATTAAACATATTCCTTAAAATGTGAATTTTTCAGAGCACAGAGACTGCTTCCTGATCCACCGGCTATAAATTGTGCATGGAGCGCTTGGTCAGGGTGGACTTCTTGTGATCCTTGCACAAAAGTCAGAGTAAGTACTTGAGTTTTTGGTTGTGAAAAATTAATCTGCGAAATTTGCCTTCTCCTTTTAGAGTTTACTTGCATCGTGAGATGTTTTTTAACAGATATTCTGCTTGATGAACAGTAAGGGTTTAACTGGAAATGGGGATCAGAGATTTCAAAGCTTTTTGTCTCTAGAAGTCATTGTAGCCAGCTTGTCTGCAGGACCACAGTTTCTTGACTGATGCTGTTGTATTTTTTATGATTCTCAGAGACATTCTCGAGGCATAGAAGTGTTTGGCCAGTTTGGTGGCAGTGCTTGTCAAGGATCCATTGGTGAATGGGAAGTTTGTATACCTACTGACGAATGTTTGAAGCCAACTATTGCTCCTTGCAAAGACACAGAGTTCCAGTGTAACTCGGGTACTACAACTTTATTTAAATCATCATACTGATCTTTTTTTGTGCATGTGTGTGTTTTAGGTCCTGTTTGTTGAATTTACATCTCTCCACAGGAACATGCATTAAAAAGAGACTGCAGTGCAATTACGACTTGGACTGCGAAGACCAGTCCGATGAAGATTATTGTGATGTGACACGTGGTCCCTGTGGTGCAGCAGAGCTTAGAAACAATGAGCAAAGCAGGACAGCAGGATATGGGTAAGAGTTATTAAATAGGTAAATAATTTGCTGGTGTTGATTTGTCTGTTCGTCTGTCCATCTGTTTGCAACATAACTCAAAACATTATGAATGGATTTTGATGACATTTCCAGGAAATGTCCCAACTGGGACAAGGAACAGCTCATTGAATTTTGGAGGGGATTTGGATCACCATCTGGACCCAGGAATTCTTTAAATAATTCTTTATCATTGCGAGATAGGGCTGTTTTCAGCTTATATGTATATAACTCAATAAAAAATGCTCAGATTGCTAAGGGTGTGGTTTTATGGTTGAGGAATTTATTGAAATAGATCAATCAGAGGTAGGACTAATACTTTTTTTGGTGGAAGTCACAAGTTGGTGGGGCTGTTTGGCTTGGTGGAGGTCTGTGCTCTCCGAGTGCTTATCTAGTTTAGATTTAAAATATCAACACTAACATAAAGGTAAAAAAAAAAAAGATAGTTTGCACATATTGAAAAGTAGCTACAGCTGTAACAGGAGTGTAAGAGTGGACATAACCGTAGAAACTGTAGATGCAGTAGCATTATTCAGATGACATTAAAACTATAAAGAAAACATTTATAACATTATCACTTTGATTCTGCTGCCAACATTTCTTCCCTCATACGGCAAAATACTGTTACAGCTACTGTCTTTCATTGATTATATAATCTGAAATCCATGTTGAATAAAAAAACACCAGCACACATATAACAGAGAAGTTATTCTGCACTGACCTATCTTTTATCAGAATTTCCTGCCAGAACTGTTAGCATATCCTCCAAAATCTTGCAGTGAAACATGTCTTTTAATGTATATTGTATAAGTAATGTGTTGGTAAACTTGAACATTAAGCATGTAAGTGGGATACAATTGTGGATTCACTTTTTAAAACCTGAGGTTCCCCTATTGGGGAACAGATGGTGCCAAGCTGCTAAAGTAGCCATTTTAGAGATCTTTCCTGCTCTACTTTTTGTTTTATCTTACTTTTTAAGAGTTAGCCTTTAGAGAGATATGGTTAACATTTTGTTTTATGATTGGAAAGTGATTTAGAGCAACAGCTACCTCACTGCAAAGGAGTATTAATACTCCCTGAAAGCATTTTTAAGGCAAACCTGTTTCTATATACCAACTTCATTTATTCTTTATTAATACATATATGTATATAAATACAGAACTTAAACAGAATCACAAGTGTTTCTTTTACAATGACTCTAAAAGTATTTAAATAAATCTTGTGGTTGCAGAGATGTGCTCTTTTTATTACGGGTATGCAAGGTTTAAGCACAGACCTAAAAGCGAGGTGTAGTATTCAAAGTTTAAATTGGTAATTTACGTCCATGCCACAGAGTCAACATCTTGGGTGCAGCTCCTCGAATGAACCCTTTCAACAATGATTACTTCAATGGAAGATGTGATAGAGTGAGGAATCCAACCACTGGGGTTGATGACAGGCTTCCCTGGAATGTTGGTGTTCTCAATTATGAGGTTTGTCACTATAATGCATAATTTGTCAAATATGGAGCTGAACAAAACTATGTCAGCAGATATTCCGAGAATTCTTTTATAACTTTACCTTTTCTGTTGTTACAGACTCTGGTGGAAGAAACTGTCTCTAGAGAGATCTATGAGGACACACACAGCATTCTGAAGGAACTGATAACAGACACAACTTTTAGTATTGATGCCGGATTTTCTGTCAAACATAACCCAAGCGAGCAGTCTATGTCCAATGTTTCAGGAGGGATTGATGCAGAACTTGGATATTCAAGAAATGAGATAATTAAGGACATCTCAGAATATACCACCATTAAGGTATCTGAAAAGTATATCATTCAACACAATTTACAAAAAGATTCTAGAAATAAAAACAAATCTAGAAAGTTTAGCCTTTAAAAAAGTTTTTTAGGCCTTTCAGCATTTTTATTTTTCTATAATTCTCCTATTTACTCAGAACAAGAGCTTTATGCGGGTAAAGGGTCGAGTACAGCT
Source organism: Pseudomugil gertrudae (assembly GCA_037177535.1). Lineage (NCBI taxonomy): Eukaryota > Metazoa > Chordata > Actinopteri > Atheriniformes > Pseudomugilidae > Pseudomugil > Pseudomugil gertrudae. The sequence goes on from JBAMHV010000020.1 coordinate 4,527,806, forward strand.
GAGCACCTACAGGCTGCGCTCCCGTGACCTCCATATTGCTGAGGAATTCGTGGATCATATCAAAGCTTTGCCTTTGGTTTATGAGAAGGGAATTTACTTTGCCTTCTTGGAGGACTATGGAACTCACTACACCAAAAATGGGAAGTCTGGAGGGGAATATGAGCTGGTTTATGTTCTAAATCAGGATACCATCAAAGAAAAAAGTATGTTTAACCCAAAAACTTTTCATTAATTTTTACTTGTGTGTTTAATGTAAAACTGACCAACATTTATGATGCCTTTTGATTCTCACAGAGATTACATCGAGAGAAATTCAAAACTGTGTCAAAGCCGGCATCACAGCAGAATTCTCCGCATCATCCATAAGTGGAGGTGGACACGTAAAGCCTGAGTGGTGTAACAAATCACCAAACACAACAACAAGTCAGTCTCATGATTGTTTCTTTCAAAATGTCACAAGCAATCTTTGGGGCATCGATGACTAAATTAGCCATTACTCATTACCAAATTAGCAACAACAGAACAAAAAAACGTTGGAAACAGCTGGGATTTGATTTTAATAGTGCACAAAATTGCTATGAGATTCTGAGTTTGTCATGTTAAATATGTTTTGTTATATAGAAACCGATGAAGGAAAAGCGATGGTGGATAAGGTGATGATAGCAGTCAAAGGAGGAACTACAGCTGCTGCTGGTGCTATGAGCAGACATCTGAATAAGGACGTGGTGATGGATGTAGGTCTATATCAGGAATGGGCCAGGTCCATTGGCGACAACCCTGCATTAATCAACAGTGAGGTAAACATAATAAACAGGAAATGCCAATGTTGTTCATAAAAAAGGGATGTTACGATGGAATAGTTTTTAGCAATACAACAAAAAGACTTACTGGATTGTGTAAACATATCGATGTGAAGATGTTAGATTTGACCTTAATGAGTTGGAAGTCCAACAAGACGCATCTTTCTATTGTATTTAGTGCATAGGTTTTATTGTGTTGTAGCACAAATAGAACTTTTAGTTTGATTGTTTTTCAGCTGTGCTAAATTAATGCAAAATATTTTGAAAAGTGGCCACACATTTGTCAGATTTTTGTTCCATTTTTTTTAATCAAAATGCTTTCCAAACTTTATGTTCAAATTTAAGCTTGTAATAATTGTTGGATTATTGATTATGAGGTCACAAACACCTGGAAACCAGGCCAGAGATATTTTAACTTACCATTATTTCTGTGCATCAATCCTAAAGATTTTTTAATAACTACTTATAATTTAATTTTCATCCTAATAGAACAGGTAATTTTACTCCAACAAATAAATACAGCCCAAATTACATTTTTACATTCTTTGTAAGTTTCCTTATAATGTATACTATTAAAAGAGATAAGATGACATGTCTTGCAACTGCATCTCAGTGCACTGTTACTGTTTTACTGTTTCCATTTTCTGTTACATACAATAATATATATATTCTGTTGTCTCTGATAGCCAGAGCCGATCTACGGTTTAGTTCCAGTGGACGTTCCAGATGCAAACACCAGGATATCGAACATCAAAAGGGCCATGCAAGATTATGTTGCAGAATACAGCATGTGCAAGTGTAAACCTTGTCATAATGGAGGCACTGTCGCCCTGATAAATGGAAATTGTCTATGCTTGTGCCATCCTCTGTTTGAAGGTCTGGCTTGCCAGAACCTTAAGCGTGATAAAGCTTCACATCAAGGTAATCCATCAAAGCCCACTGCATCTCAATAGAAATGTATATTGCTTATCTCTTTGTTTCTTTGTATTAATTTGAGTAATCTTTTCAGGTCAACAAAGACCTACTGTTACTGAAGAGGGTAACTGGGCCTGCTGGTCAGCCTGGTCTGCGTGTAGTGGAGGGAAACACAGGAGGACACGAAGCTGCAACACACAAGGACTTGTTGGAGCTTCATGCAGAGGAGATACTACAAGTGAAGAACACTGCTAAGCAAATGGATAACAATCATGCTAATACCATGTTGTTTCGTTTTGCAATCTGACAACCACTCAAAAAAATAAACAATCAGCTGTGGTTACAGTATCTTCCATTCCAGTTTCAGTTTCTTAAAACAGCTTCATTCAAACTCTCCTTCTTACTTCCTACAATATTTAATAAAGTCAAGCTTTTATTTACCTTAAACACCATTAGCTCAAGTATGCATTAGAGCGATAATAACTCATCCTCTAAAGTATGGACATATTTCAGCTGGTTGTGCTGTGACATAAACACCACATGAAGAAAGACAGTGGGTCTCATTCACCAATTTACAAATCTTTTTAAAACTATTTAGAAGTTACACTCAAAATGTTTTATTTTAATTTGTAAACCGCAAAAATGTTCATATATCTTTCTTCTTAAGTTTCCAATCTGTCATGAACTAATAGTCGGTACCAGCTGGCTCTAAATGTCCATTAATAGCAAGACAAGGAGACACAAGGCCAGACCAGACCAGGCAGAGCAAGGCCGGTCTTTTTAAACACTTTTAAACATTTTAATCATTAAAAACCCAACCTATGTGGTAGGAAAAAAATATTTTTATTTGTCCCTTTAACAAAATAAATTAAACAAATAGTTAAAACATTTTAAGGGAAATTTGTGTATCACCATGTGATATGTCAAATATTTGTATTGTGTAATCTTCTGCTTTCTGGTGTCTATTAAGGGGCAGAAGACAAAAAAAGGATTGTCTTCTGCAGAAGTTTTTACCATAAAGTGATGGAAAATGTCTGAGAAAGTATATGCTTCATATGTGTCATGCTGGGCTCTTATGGGTTAAGAAATCAAACTCTGTAAAGGCATTACATCCAGGTGAAGAAACAAAAAAGAAGAAAGATCTTGAGAAAAAGCTCAAGATTTGCAAACAAACACACACAGATAAGAAAAATACCCACAATGCCAAAAGAGTCCATTAAAAACTGAAAATGATAAAGCAGATTTTCCTCATTTTCAAAGTGATAAACATAGTTATCAGTGATCACACAGATTTTAATAATATAAAAACAGCTTGATGTCCAAACAAGTGATTATTTGTTCCTGAACATAGAGAGCAAGTCTGCACTCTTCTTTCTGTAATATCAGCAACATAATGTAAGTTTACTAGTTAAAATATCTATATAAAGAAAAACAAAGTGTTGAAACGCTTTGTAATTCAGGTCATGGTCAGCATCAGCTAGGAGAGAAACACATGTTTGATCACATCATTTTTATGATGATAATGGATGGAACCAATTACCACAAAATTTCATTGTTGAATTGTGTTTTTTGAGCCGTCGGTCAAATCACAAAGAATAGACAGATAATGTTTTGATATAAAACAAAAATACACTGGTTTCCCTTTTTTTATTTGTCCTGTCCACCATTAAAGCAAGCAGAATGTTAGTCTGGGTGCTGTATCATGCTGGGTAGATTTGTCATGGGGAGCCTGATTAAGGTCCCCTTGATAATCTGATTGATTTATTTAGAATAAATGTTTGTGTTACAGACTTTGCATATGATCGCTAGACTTGACTGGAAAGGAGTAATAAAAGAACACAAAAGAAAAGGACAATAAGTTAAATAAATAAGTAAATCTACTGTATAACTCAGTGACTGTGTTCGCATGCAGAAAAACAGAGTGAAAGGGGAAGAGTGATCATGCCAATGCGGCCCTGCCGTCACAAAGGTCAGAGGCACTGGTTTCCAAAACCTCAATGAGTATTGCTACATCTGTCCTCAACATTGCAATCAGATAAACATTAACAAAAACGTGTTTATTTAAATAAAAGAGGAGACAGCTCAAATACATTTTCAGAGCATCATCATGCTTGGCTTCTACAGTGTGTGTCTAACACTGGTACTTCTTCAGGGAGGAAAGTGGATTATTTCGCTCATTAAAACTTTCATTTTGAGGAACAAAAAAAACAACACTTGTTCTAATATAATTAATGCCATTTATTTCTTTAAATGCAAATCTTCCAGAGCACAGACACTTCCTGAAACACCAGCTGTAAATTGCATATGGAGTCACTGGTCAGAGTGGACTTCCTGTAATTCTTGCACAAAAACCCAAGTTTATTGTGTCTGTATTTTGTTTGCTTTATGTGATTCCAGACTATGTAACATCAAAGATTTATAATGTGTCGGCCTATATGCTCAGGATCAACATCTTGATCAACAGGATCTTCATTCTCAAATGAACCCCTTCGACAATGACTTTTTCAATGGGAGATGTTATAAAGTGAACAATCCAACCTCTGGGGAGGAACAAAGACTTCCTTGGAATATTGAGGTTTTCAACTATGAGGTTCATCACTATCCCTTCCATGAACCTTACTGTGGTGGAGGGGTTTGTGTGTCCCGAAGATCCCAGCAGCTATTTCTAATGCACAGACACAGACAGTAAATTGATGAACTGCCTAAACAAAAATGATGAACTTGTAGATTTAGATTTCAAATTTTGACTTTATCGTGTTGGACCCAGCTCCTAACTCCACATAGTCTTAAAACCTCTATTGTAAATTAATTTGTTTCACACTTGTGGAGGCAAAAAGTCTATCATGACAAGGAGTCTGGTTCTGAAGTGGAAAATGACAACAAATAAGACAACAATATATAGAATTGCAATTTGAAAAACCATTTAGAGGTCCGACCACACAGAGGTGTCTAATAAGAAACGGATAGCATCGTTTAAGCTCTGTGATCACGTCATAAGCACATCATATATCTTATAAGTTTAGAACAAAGAGATTGTCTGTCACCACTCAGGGTTAAACACCAAGTCCAACCTAATGAGATATACAACGTATGTCACTCATAAACAACCCTAATCAACATGGGTCGAGATGCCCTCAGGGTCATCCTGAGAGTATCTGGCTGGTATCAGATGAACGAGGAGACAGGTTAGTCCAAATTGGCCCAACACAGGAATGTATCAGACTTACGATGGCAGGAGGTCACTTATTATAACAGAGCCTGATACAATGAGAGCTTAAACAAGCTGGGTCCAAACCAAAGAGTGAACAATCTAACCCAATACTAGAGTGATTAAGCTAAAATATTACATTTCCACAACAGTTTCCCTCTTCTGATCATAATGAAATCCATTTTTTATATTGTATTTCATAAGATCAAAGCATAAAAGAAAAATAACATATAAAAAACCTAAAAAAACTCATCCAGTGGATGAATGGAAATACCTCAAACAATAAAACAAACTCACAAGGCACCTAAGGTGCTGTAAAAACAAATAACAAAAGATAAATTATAAAAATAGATGCAAAAGGATGAATGTAATGTAAAAACCAATAATCCCAATCCCAATATACATTCAGGTAAAACATCAAAAGTTTCAATTCACAAACTTCCTCCTAATACTAAAAAGGGAACACGTATTAAAATACTCACTACTTAATCACTGATTCATTCAAAACCCACCAGAATACACGTAAAGGGAAAACTGAGGAGGGAAACAAAGTCAACAATTTTAAAACCTTAAACTATCAAATTCAACCTAAACTTCATTGTCACTAGATAAGTCTAGAGGGGGGTGCAAGCAAACTATACAGCCAAGGCCCTTCAGTAAAACTGAACATAGCAGATAAACTGAAATATGAAATTCCCTCGACACATTTCTAAAAACATTTACACACGTTCAGGAAAAATGTGATTGACTCAAGTTTTTTTCTGCCACTGTAACTTTGTTCTCATTTTTCTTACTATGGTGAGTTTAGCCAAACAATGCACATAATCTGTTGTCTCTGATAGCCAGAGCCCATCTACAGTTTAATTCCAGTGGACATTTCAGCTGCAAACACCAGGAGAGCAAACATCAAGACGGCCATTCAAGATTAGGCTGAATACAGCGTGTTAAGTGTAAACCTTATCAAAATGGAGGCACTGTCACCCTGATGAATGGAAAGTGTGTATGCTTGTGCCATCCTCTGTTTAAAGGTCTGGCTTGCCAGAACTTTACCAGCGAAAAAGCTTCACAACAAAGTACAACAAATCAAAACTAACAAATATGGAGCCTATTCCGCTTTTCGTTTTTCTTGTCCTTTGAATTAACTTCAGCAATATTTTCAGGTCAACAAAGACCTACTGTTGCTGAAGAGGGTAACTGGGCCTGCTGGTCAGCCTGGTCCAACTGTACTGGAGGGAAACGCAGCAGGACACGAGGCTGCAACACACACGGGCATGTTGGAGCTTCATGTTACAAGGGAAGAACGCTGCTAAGCAAACAGATAACAGTCATGCGAATAGAGTGCTTTATTTGTTCACTCTTATATTAAAAAAAACTCTTAAATACAAACAATTAGCCATGGTTGTCGTGTTGTCCATCTCAGTTTCAGTATCTTATATCAGCTTCATTCAAAACCCTTCTCTTGCTGCATACAGCTCTGGATGTCTTTCAGTGGTAGTTACCTTGAATAGCTTTGGCTCAGTTATGCATTAACAAGCTAACAACTCACCTTCAAATGCTGGTTGGCTGACTGGGAATTTAAACAGAAATGAGGAACATTAATCTCTTTGCAGAAACAACAACCTGTTTATTTTGTGTTTTCTCACCAAGACAAGTAAAATCATTACTCCTGGATAACTGATTTACCGTAAAGTTTCTGGATTTGTCTTCACAAAGGGCAGAAAGGATAACGGGCCTATTTGCTCAGCTTGCAAAACTTTGATTCTGATGTTTAGTCTTGCTTTAAAAATTCTGTCGTTTACAGGAAGCATTACAGGCACGAGAGATACTCGTGTCACCAAAGGTTTTGCTAAGTAAACAGTGAAAGAGGGCGATAGCGGAGAGCGAACCACAGGGCTTGCACAATGTTTAGGAATGTGCACAGACCTGCAGAAAATAACTTAGTTACAAAAAGTCCTAAGTTCTTTACTTTCTCTAAATCCTACTTTTCATTTTTACTTTACAAAGCAAACAAAGAAAAAAGTATTAAAAGTGTAGATTTTAATAAAGACATCCAATCGTGTAAACCCTCAAAACACCTGGAATCTTTAGCATATTATTCTTGGATGTTTTAGTTTTATCTTATCATATATCCCTCTTCTTTACAGAAAGCCTTACCTCTTGTCATCACTTTAACAGAGTGGACTAAATGTCCTAAAAGTTTTGTGTGCATGTGTGTAGTGAGCTGAGGGGGGCCAGGGGTGGATACATACTTGAGAAATAACCACAGGGGGTGGTGGCCCCTGGCCTTTAGGATGTCAGCATGATGGAGTAAAAGTTTGGAACCTTATTGAGCTCCAGGGAAACTCTTTTCAGTCCAGAGAACAACCCAACCTCAAGCTATTGTCTCAGTCTAAAACGTTTTGTTCTTTCCTCGGCCGTCAGGGAAGAGTTTGCACAAAATAATGAACCCATCTCCATCAATAGACTAATTCTGCTTCACTCTTATAAAGAAAAAAAGTTCATTTTAAACAGGTCATATGTGCGTTCTTCTTCATAACATTAGGAGGGGTTTTTCCACAAACATTCTTCACTATTGTTATTATTTACAAGTTTATGTAACTAAGGCAAATGCATAAAAAATGCTTAATGAAATTATATGAAGTAAATGCCATGCCCACAGGATTCTCACCAAGGCTCATTTGCAGAACTTTCAAAATAAAACAGATAAATAAACCATTAATATTTAAAGACGGTACACTGCAAGACATCAGATGAAGGAAGCAGCACACAGATGGGTATATGTATTTTATATAGACTGGATTGAAGCAGATGTTTGATGTTAAATATTTCTTCTTGAATATACTCATTCATTTATTTCCTGTACCACTTATTCCAACTGAGGATCACAGGGCTGGAGCTGATCCCAGCAACTGGTAGGAGAGAGGCAGGGTACACTCTGGACAAGTTGCCAGTCCACATTATATTCTACATTTAACGCACTAAAACATAAAAAGCTATTTTCCCTGCATTGCAGACAGTAAGGTCTTGTCAGTAACATAAATAAACTTTATTTGAATTCTCTGAAGAATTAGTCCAAAGTTTGCTTTCAAAATGTGAACCATGTTGTCCTTATTCTTGCTTTCAATGAACAATACGTGGGGATAATTTCCTTTTAACAAAAGACCCTGAACGTTTGTGAGAGTCACTCCCCCCTTTACTCCTTAACAATTGCTTTAACACAGTTGGAGTTGCCCCTTCCCTGCCTGCCTGGGTCATTGAAGTTTTAGAGGTGCTGCTACGGCAGATTACTCTGCACAGCTGTCCCAGCACCGTGGAAATGAAGTTATGCCCCTTGTCAGCTCTGTTATGTGCTCCTTCTCTTAGTCCTTGAGGGTTTGTGCTTCAGCGAGGCAGAAAAGAAACTGGGAGGGAGGTAACTAGAGTACAATTCCCCATTTTGCAAATGTTATCTGATTGGCTAACAGAATACTCCCTCTTTGCATCATCATTCAGCCAAGCTTGAAATCCCCCTGATATTCAGCCCAGTAAAGCCCCTTCCCCCATCAAACTTCAATCATAAATCACCCCTCCTCCACCTTTCCCTGCCTTCCTATGAGCCCAGCCCCTCGACCTCTAATTATTGTGGGTCACTGAGGTTTATTCACCTCCCTCTACTTTTGCTAAGTTTGTTTATTTTTTTAATTACGACTGAGCTGTTATTCCAACACGTTACAACGCTCAAAGCAAAGTCATGTATGCTGATTTTAAACAGGCAAAATTAAGGCTAGATGAAAAGTAATACAGCTGAAAACAGAATCAGTGTTACTAAAACTTTAATACTGCATTTTATACAAGCACAATATTCTTTAGTTTGTATATTTCCCATCCTTATTTTGAACGAAAGCCTTATGCATGACCTTAAAAGCCACATATGTTTATATATTCTGTGTGGTTTGATGGGCTGATAAACATTTGCAAGTGTGTTTAAATCATTTTAAGTTGTTATCATGTTACACACATCATCCTACTGCAACTAAATTTTAGTTTCCTGCAGGTTAACAGCTAGAGGGCACTAAAGTTAAAAAAATTAAGTCTCTGATCCCATTATATGTAATATGCTGGTCCCAGGGGTTAACACACTTTACCTTAAAACTTTTATGGGGGCAGCATAACTTCACAGTGTTTTACAGAAACGCTTCAGCAGCTTAAAGCAAACCTCAAAGCTCTGAACTGGGATTTATCAATTGAAGCTTCTGCAGGTTAGTTCATCATTTAACCTCTTTGTTTTTTGCTACATGCTGTTTTTTATAAAGGAACTGGACAGTGTGTTGAACAGGAGAGAGTTAACCTTAATGACCTTTGCCTGTGTCCTCGTGTAATACAATTTCCACGAGGACTTTTAAGAAGAATTAAATTATTTCCATTATAGAATATTTTGAAAATTATAATTCATTAGAGACACACATTATTTAATCTTTCAGGATTAAAGTAAAAAAAACAGATTACGTTATAATGTGGGTTTATATTATCGCATTTTTCTGAGCGAGTCATCCCAAAGGGATTATTAAAGCTAAGTCTACATCTATTACAAATTACACCTGTAAAGAAAACAAATAATTTGTTCCCTATGTGCATATTAAGCCTTAGTGCAACCTATCAGATGGATGATGGGAGGAGGGGGCGAGGGGAGGTTGGCCAAGCACCAACTTGAGTTATGATGAGGCCGTTTTAATGAGGCTCTGGTCCCTGCAGCAAGTTGACTATTCTCTATTTCAGCATGGGAAAACAAACACTACATTCCTATATTCCTCTGGTGCCAAAAGTTAATGGAAAACATTTCTAAGCATTGCATTGTCTGGGAGCCCAGTATGCCTCTTATCCCTTCATTATCCTTAACAGTAATAAAAGGCATTACAATTATAAGCTGTTCTTTTCAAGTGACAGTAGGAAGAAGACCCAGATATGCCAATTCATCCTTCTTTTTGAAGACTATCACAGATTTATGTCTGCAAAAGTTTGACCTCTAAACATGGAGCTGAAGCATACCAACTGTTACCACAAATAAGTGATGAACTCTGCAGCTAATCAGCTGCCGTTTGACCGAGCTCTCTCACATTACTCCAGTGTCTTCCTCTGGGACAGCTGTTTCTTCACATGCCCCCCCTCTGGGTGATGGGGGAACAGTGAAAATGAAGTGCCCCCACATTGTGCCGCCGCACTATTGTGTGTTTTGGATCTGCATAACAGAGGTGCCACTCGACTTCTCCTCCAACAAATGGGCTGCATGACCCGTATCCCCCCCTCTGGAAAAACAACGTGGCTCCCATCAGTAATCTTAGGGGCCATTTTCAAAAGCAGCAATGATGTTTTTGTTGTAGACAACTGCCAGAATGATAACACACCTCACGTGTGTGTAAAAGAAGCATGTATGTTCCACACTATTTATACCATTAATGAGATATGTGGATAAACTTGTATTCCAAATACAATTATTATTAGTAAAGTTTCATTATTTTTAAAAAATCTGATTTATTTCAAATGCACATACATTCAAAAATCTGTGTTCACAACAGGTGTTCAACATCTCCATCCACACTTTCGGTTGTTTACAGAAGACATACGTATAAGCAAATGAGCCAAACTGGCTCCATTTGTGCTAAAAACACCCAAAAGAAGGTATTAACCTTTCTCTACTCTCTGTGTATAGTTTATATCTTCCACAAACATATTTGTGTACAAAGATGAGTGTATTAAGAGCTTCTTATTGCAGATGCAAGATCTGCATTTGGGGTTATTATAGATGCATTTAAGCCACATCATTTTTGGTTTCACATGGAGGGGGGACAAGTCAATACACTGCTTTAACAGCAAGTAATAGGACTTGAGGCACTTTTAGAATAAGCAGATTTCTTTCCTTGCTGGACATTATGCGTACAAAACGACTCACCTTTTCACTTAGTGCAAGTTGCTTTCCACCAATAAAATCATATAAAAATATGTCCACAGTATATTTTTACATAATAATTTACACTTATGTATAAACAGCCCTCCAAGCATTATCAGCTTGATTATAGATAACCAGCAAGATCGAATCCTCATTATTATTTATATGGTTTTACATTTAATTTATTTAGTTTTATTATAATTACAACGTATAGTTGTGGATTATCAGAAAAAACAGGCTAAAAACCAAAATGTTAGAAAGTGTTTGACAAAGTTTGTAGCCTGAATTCTCCACATTTTGGCTTATTTCATCCTCTTGGTAGATGTAATCATCCTCTGTATCCTCATCATCATCCGAGAAGCCGCTTCCTGCGAAACTGTCACCGGAATCAAAGCACAAAGTCTTCATGCTTAATTTGATGTATTCGCATATGATTCTTTCTGTACCATCACACACACACGTGTCCAGCTGTTGCGCCTTCGGTATGGAGCGCATGTTGCTTATCGTTCTGCGGCAGCTATCCGTGCACCTCTGTCCTCCGAAAAGTTTGCGGCAGTGACACAGATAATCCTTAATGGCAGAGCTGCAGGCTGGATCCATCTCGCACTGCATCCTAGCCTCGGTGCAGCCCATGGTGCTGGTCCGAGGCAGGCACGGATGGATGGCTTGCTTGGTGCTCCTGCAGAGCGGGTCCCGGGCGCAGTCGCAGTCCTCCAGAGACGGGCCGTTCCGGGTTAGATTAAGTTGGATCAAAGAGGATATGCAGTGGCTGGGGCAGTTTCTGCTGTCTCCGTTGAGGACAGATGCGCAGGCATACATGTACTGGTCGTAAGCGTATTTGCACTCCGGCTCTCCATAACACTTTAAGACGGCTTTCCAACAAATCAGTCGATGGCTGTGGTTTGGAGTTCCGCCACAGATGCCGATGAGAATCAGAACTAAGCATATCAAAACCACTGCTTGCTCCACGAACGTGGCACGACATGCCATTTCATCCAAGAATGAATCTTAAAATGATATGACTTCACAAGACTAACTCCATCACGCAGCGCCAACAGTCGCTCTTTAATGGTTCCAAATCACATCCCAGTTGGCCATAATAACGTTTCCAGTCCTCTTGTTTTGCGTTCACTGAGGCTTCTGCATCTGTGGTTAAGAATCAGTGAGGAAAGAGCCTTGTTTCCAGAAACAGTGTGTGTTACAGCTTTCCCGCATCCACTCCAAATGCGGGTCGTGTTGCGACGGGCTGATTAGATTCTGCAACAGCCGCGTCTGATTGGTCCATTAAACTGTTGCGATTCATCCGTCACATACGGGCAGTGACGCAAACTGCACACACTTTCCACTACATACACACATTTTCTTTTCTTTCCTGCATGAAGAAACACATATAAAGCAACATGCATGTGTTATGCTCCCAGTAAACTCTTTGTAGAATACCACACAACTAACAAACAACATTAAAGATGTGGCAAATTTATGGTGTTGGGGTGTAATCTAATAAGCTGGTGGGAAAGTACCACGGTCTTCTCACTAACAAAGGAAAAAAAAGAGAAAATACATTTTCCCTGCAATTATTTCATGTACTGTCCATTCTGTGCAAGTGGCAGCAAGCTTTCAATCCATTATTGTGAAAAGGGTATTTCCTATTTCCTTAAAACAACATTATTTAACAAGAGATAAAGTCTTAAGAGGAATGACAATTGCTGGTTTACGCCTCGTAAACAAACATCAGAGTTGACGGCCCTGTAAATGAAGATTGATTGGATCTTTTGGGGCCTTGAGGGCAAACGGACAAAAATCTGGGAACATAACCAGTCAGTAATTTAGATAACTCTGTTCTTCTGACCCCGTCACATCACCAAACTATTACCACAAAGATCTGGCAGCTCTCAGGGGCCCTTGGACCCCAAATTCCAATTAGAGAGATTAGAGGGGAGTCAAAACAAGTGCAGTGGAGTTTCTTAGCCAAATAGCCCATACACACCCCTCTATCTCATCCAGCTGGCGTTCCAGTCCAATAGGCTAACTTCAGACTCAATTTAAAGCAACATCAAAGTGGAAGTTAGAAAAAGCCTTGATGGCAAACTGCTCAAGAGTCTCTTAACTACAAAAGAACCTGACATCCGACCAGATCACTAAGACCAAAGTCGGCAGTTAACAAGTAGAATTGCTGTTCGTACGGAGCACAAAGCCTTCACATAAACTTTTTTTTTTCAACAAACGAGAACACTCTTAAGAACACACCCTGGCTATAGTTGGATTTCACTTTTAAGGAGTTCTTAATGCATAGCAGAACCAAAATCCCATCAGTTCTGGATGGCAGCCAGATAAGAACAACAGCCAGATTCAGTGGAGCCAGCAGCCCTGATGGAGCAGACAACTGCTTTCCCTGTGACTGCACCTCTCAGGCTACTACTTTATCACTTACATTCTTTACTGTTGCACCAAACGTCTCAACTTGTTCTGATTTAAATTTCAGGCCAGTGCCCTCTTCTATCTATTTCAAACAAGCAGGCAACCTCCAGATACATGTGGTTGTTCATGGCGACTTGCATATAATAGTGTTTCCAGAATTGGAATGCGGTTCCCCAGAGTAGATTTGTAAATACTCATGCAGAGACAGACATGCTCTTCAGTTTGTCTCCACTGCTGTCAAAAGTCATTACATACAAGCTGCAGTGCCAGAACAATTCACTGAACTTTGTATTCAAAAGCTTCCAAATCCAGAAAGAGGCAGAAAGGGGGAGACGAGGAGGGAAAGAAGGCAATATGAGAGAGCTGCCAGGAGATTTTCTGCCTGCATTTTTCCATTTCTCTTTGACTTCTTAGATGTCAGCTTCAGTCTTTAGACATGAAAGAGAAAAATATCATATTGCTTTTGTGAAAACAACCAAATATGTGAAACTATTTCTCAGAGTTAACACATGATCTTAAATCTAGTTGGACCACAGCAGTATTTCAGTTGTTATATTATAGGAGTGATTGCATTGCTTGGATGGAAAGTATTTGATTGTAGTAGAACAATGGCAAAGTTACTACCGCATGAAAGTATTATTAAATTTATTACAAACTTTTATTTTCTTTTCAACATGAACTTTTATTTTTATATAAAGATTTTGTTTGTAGTAACATGTCTGAAAACATGATTGCTTAGCAAACACATTCTGCTTATTTTTTACGGTTCTTTTTGTAAGACAGAAAGTTTTTTGTTTTCAATTCAGTTTTTTGTTTCTGTCTTACAAAAAGAACCGTAAAAAATAAGTTTTAAAAGAAGACAGTATGAACCTTCAACAAAGAACACATTCTGCTCCTTTTGTGCTCAAAGTTTTTTGTTAATTTTTTATGACTGATTATTTCCTGACTTTCTAAATGCAAGTTAAACTCTGCAGATTTAGTGAAATGTCAGCTCTCCACAAAATCCACCAAAGACAGATTTAATAGATTTACACTAATAAATCAGCATCGCTAGCTAAGTGGAAATATTGAACAACCTAAAAAGGTCCATAATTGATTGTTTTGAGGCACAATGTGTGGTACTTGTGTGATAACAAGGGAATCAATGGCTGTTCCTGTAGGAGTTCAGGGTTACTGTCATAGGACTAGAATGTACTTGCTTTGTAAGGTTGCATGATCAATGTCTGTGTAAACAGCATTTACTGCTGCAAATAATGCAAGCATGGCGGTCAAAACATTCAATACTGGGGGTCACCGCTAGGGGACAGTACACAACATTAAGACTAAACTAATGAAGAGGTCAATCGTCCAGTAATGTGTTTTTTTACAGAATTTCCACAAACAAAAGTTTACCAATATACTGTTAACTGTTAGGCACGAGTGTTTGTCACTGTGCAACAGAGAGGAACAAATTTGTGATTACCCCTGATCCTGTGTTTGTGCTGCTGTTCGCATGTTAGCATTCAACTCAGTATTGCACCTTGTATATGCGACACTACCTAGCGGGATGAGGCCTGCATGCCAAAAATACACTGAGTAGCATGGGCCCTGTGGAGTTATATTTGTTTTGGTTTTATTTATCAAATGCAAGAAAATAGGCAATCTGAGAAGTGAAAAAAAGATATATATATACTATATATATATATATATATATATATATATGACATATGATATATATATTTAACTATTTGTTTCACGCTGATAGCAAAAAGTAGTATTTGTAAGTAAAAAAGTTTTGAGATAAAGTATTCTGTTATAGAATATATATAAAATTATTTGATGTTTAAAATATATATATTTAAAAAAAATTTTTTACTCTAACATTTTTTTCTTTGCTTTCAGAGTGAAAACTTTTGCTTTAAATACAATGTTTCTCTCTACAAACTTCTTTGCTCTCCTATTTAAAACCTAAGTTTTTGGTTTCGTCTCAAGTTTTTGCATTCAAAGTGGAAAACTGTGCCGGGGTGGGTTCATGTTGATATTGGTCTCAACCAAACAACTGGATGGGGATCATTTCTGCACGCTGGTTCCGCTTTGGGGCTGCACGGTGGCGCTGCTGGTTAGCACTGTGGCCTCACAGCAAAGGTTGCCGGTTCGAGCCCCGGTGTGAGCGGGGCTCCAACCGGGATCCTTTCTGTGTGGAGTTTGCATGTGTTAGTGTGGGTTCTATCCGGGTACTCCGACTTCCTCCCACAGTCCAAAGACATGCACCTTGGGGATAGGCTGATTGGAGACTCTAAATTGCCCATAGGAGTGTGTGTGTGAGTGTGTATGGTTGTCTGTCTATCTGTGTTGGCCCTGGGTAGACTGTCCAGGGTGTACCCCGCCTCTCGCCCGTTGACAGCTGGGATTGGCTCCAGTCACCCCGTGACCCCGCTCTGGGATCAAGCGGTAGAAAATGGATGGATGGATGGTTTCGCCTTGTTCATTCTATCAGTCTGGTAAAACCGTGTTGTTCAGCTCACTAGATTAGCGTTGCTACAGAGCTTCAGTTATAGCCTTTCATAATATTGGTAGCTGTACACAGTTTAATGTAGTTACAAAAAACACTTTAAAATTGATCTAAAACTGAGGGACACTGGTGATCCTTCTCTGTCTTAATCATCCAATGACCTGCTAATCTCCTGAGGCGACCAATCAGTGGTGTCCAATCAGATTTCAGATGTGGGAAATCAGCTTCACTGCTCAACGCTGCTGCCATATCTGTCTAGCATAGATCTTAAAGGAGAACTTCGCTTTTTTTTAACCTGGGGTCTGTTGTCATCTTTCCTTCCATACATGTGAGTGATGTAGAG
>JBAMHV010000020.1:4547845-4606968 GCA_037177535.1 Pseudomugil gertrudae
TATATATAAATAAATATATAGCATAGCACCATAATGTTCTTGAGAATTTCAATGTGATCCAGAATCCAGGATCTTTCCCGGATCTCCACCAAAATGTAATTATTTGTTTCGAGTGATACTCCCAACATATCCTGAAAATTTAATCAAAACCCATCAATAGCTTTTTGAGTATGTTTCTGAGTATGTTGCTAACAGACAAAGAAATAAACTCTGGCAAAAACATAACCTCATCGATGGAGGTAATAAAATATTACAAAAGATAGTTTTATAAAAAGAATTATACCACGCATGTCCAGCATTGTCGTTTATTGAAGCTTGACCTAATTTCCAAAATTAGGCAAGGTAAAGGAGAAGAAAAATAGCCAATGAGGCAATGTAATTTTGAGAATGTCAGGCCCTAGTGAATTAAAGAGTAAAACCTTAGTGATTACAGACGTGGGGTTGACTTGACTTGCTAGAAGGTGATAGGCCCCAGAGCATGGCCCTTTAACCTCTGTATCCCTCTCTAGGCAACACACAAATTGTAGCATCTGCTACTAGTGATGGAATAAAAGCAGAGGATTTACTTTCGTGTGTTTTGTGAGATATATAACAAATAAAGATGTATTCTTATTATTATGCTTTCATATTGGAGTGTGCAGGCTGGAGCTGTGTAAGTTATCCTTTCTGAAATCAAAGTTGGGCATTGGCAAGATTTTTTTCTTAATTTTTGTCTCAAATTCTTATTGGTGCATTAAAGTGGGCTTGATTTTGTTTCTCATTGTGCACAACCAGACATAATGACAGTTAAAAGGTCTTCAATGGCTTTAATTTTCCTTTGTGTACGTAATAAAATATCATCCATATTATGTTCTAATAAGAGAACAAATAAAAGAGGTCATCATTCATTCACGTTTGAACCAAATCTCATAACAATCAGTTTTGTTTATGAAGGAGACAGGCTATGTTTGCACTGTGGATTTTATTGCTCAATTCCAAATTTTTGCTGAGATCCTTGCTTAGTTGTTTACAATATCATTTATTTGCAACTTCCATCAGACACTAGTGTGAACATCATGTGGCCCTTAATGGACAAAAATCTAAATTGCTTCACCACAAGGTTTGCTGTTATACACTGCCTGTCGACCAAAACCAGAAAGTCTGTTTAAACCACGTTTGCTTCCACTTTTTAGTGTTTTATACTGAGTGGGGGGCAAGGGCTCACACAATTTTGATGTTGGAATCTTTTGGCTTGTCTTTTAAAATATAGATCACTTATATAGGTTATGGTTAGATACTGGTAAACAATCTGTACATGTGTAACTTCACAAGTTGGACAAAAATTGTGAATCAAACAACAGTGTCATTACTGGATTAGAGGGTCTGTTGGTTTGAGATGAGAATGTGGGGGAGGTTGCTTATGTTTCCAAGTAAGCTGTCAGCAGACCAGACATATTATAGACACACCACTCATACGCTCTTCGTCAGAGTGTAAAGTAAACAGAGCTTGCCTGGACATGGTCGGGATGTCAGTAAGACAGTGATGGTCTAAAACAGGAAGCAACAGGTACCGACCGGATTTTAGGATGACACTAACTAAACACTATTCTGTAAGCAGAATTAAACATATGTAACATGGTTTTTTTTATACATGGTTGCCTTTCCATCAACCCTGTTAAGCCCACAACTACTTATAAATATGTTTGTACCTTTAAAAAGATATATAGAGTAGTAAAAATATAAGGCAATGGAGCTATATGGCATAATTTCTTGTCCTTTTACACAAGCAAATAGATGTAAAAAAAAAGTACATAAAAACACACACACCACAGACAGTAGCAAAGGAAAAATAAACAAGCTGACTTTTGCTTTTCCAGCAAATCTAAATATTGACTCTACAGCCTATAATCATACAGAGTCTGAACAAAATTTAAATAAACAAGTGTGCCTAAAACATGGGAGTGTTTGTACGACTCATGGGCACCAAGGCTCTTAAGCAGTGACAATGACAAACGCACACTTAAAAAGAAAATGGCTTTCCAGGGAAAACCATCCATCCATCCTTCCATCCATGCAATATAAATTCTATCCAGCTTCCTGAAGGGACATAAGATAATTTACAGTCTGTACATATGCAAAGCAATCCATTCTAAAGCGTTGAACATGCTGTCTGCAAACATCTGTTTTCAGTTCATCTTTTACTTTTATATTAATCATTTGCTGTAAGCGCACATCATGAAAATCAGTAAAAATAAGTGAATTACTTATTTATTCTTTAATGCAAAGTTTCAGAGGAACATATTAGTGTTTTGTTTCAAAGCAAGGAAATTCCATTAAGATGCACATCAGATTTTTATTTTTTTTTATTTTATTTTATTTTCTCTAGTTGGAAACAACAGAATCCGTCTGCATATGTGGACTTTGTTGGAATTATTGCATGCCCATAATGACTGCTTTCCTACCGAGGCTTGATTGAATAAGACCTTTGTCTTGGCTTTGTGATGGATCTTTTTGTTTTTCTCTGGTCTTAGCATTTCATCAGTGTTGTGGCAAATCTCAGACATTTCTTGAACTATAGCAAAGCCTGTCAGAGTCTGTTTCTGATCCCAGAAGTCATCAGCAGCTCACAAACAGAATCATTTGGAAATCAATGTTTTTTTATGGATATTCTTAAAATTGTGCCTCCCTGCTGAATAACTGCTGAGGTTTACATTTCCTAAATAGTCTTTATGTTCTAGTTGTCAATTGGATATAAAGTAATGCAGATGCTTGTAAAGTATTTAGTAGAATAGAACAAAATAGAATAATTCTCCTATTTTTACATAATCCTACATTAATGGATGCATAGTTAATGATAGGGTTTTATTGTATTATCTACAGTTGTGAATACATTTTGGCAGGGTTCAGCATGTGGATTGCATTTTCATCTTGGGTGTGACACATTTTAGTGGAAGAAGTGTGATGGTGTGGAAGACAAAGCATGTCAGTTTGAGACAGTTACCTAAAGATGAATCTCTCCTTCTTTGATTTACTTCATCATTTTAATCATTGTTTTAATCACAACTTACTTAAATTATTGTGATGCACTTTATGGTGTCCTGTTGTTTGGAACACCACTTAGCAAGAAACAAGAGCATATTACTCCAATTCTAACTTTACTTCAATGGCATCTGTTAAATTTTAGGATTCATTATTAAATCCTTTTGTTTTTTCAAATGGTATCTTGGTTTTCATGGTATCAATCCAGTCTTCTCCAGCCTTTCATACCCCTCCCGTTATTTTGTGTCTGCATGATCAGTTATTGTACCTGTTGCTATAAGACCAGGAGGAAGCTGGGATTGTGTGGAATGATCTACCATTGCATGACAGGCTGAATCACCTCTTGTTTTTCACTCTTTTCCTAAAGTACATCACTGCCAGTAAAAATCTCATGTCTCCACCATCCCGGACGGAACTGCAGCTAATTCCAGAGTAACCAACACAATCCCATTGGCTCATATAATAAATCCTGTTAGTGTGTGTGACCGAGCTGGTGAATATGAGGAGGTGGTGGAATGCTGTTTTGGTTGTGTATAGTTATTCAGCCTGCTACTGACACTATTATTTGTTAATTTAATAAATTATTAAATAGTCTGTAAGTCTGGTTCCTTCAGAGTCCAGTCATCCTTTTTATCACATATAACAAATGAGTAAACAGCATCATAAGCTGTTGGGCACAGAGAGAGAACACATGAATAGTTTTTCATGGACACAACCTACATAAAAGGGTAATAGTATAAGATTATTTGCTAAAATGAAATAATACAAGAAAGAAATAATCCACAAAATGTTCGTACTTTTTATGCAAAGTTTAGTTCTTTGCATCTGTTGCTGCTGCACAGCTAGTGTAACAAAATAGCATCATGTCAGTGAATTTGTTCAACTAACCCCAGTCATAGCAGTGTTAAGCAACTTAGTTAACTGAGTAAAAACCAAAACATAAACATTTAAAAGTGTAGATAATCCCCCAAATATCTCCACAAACTGGACATGTATAAAGTGTCTGTAAATGTTATGTACAGTGGATAAGTTATTGTTGGCCATGTTGGCTAGTGATGTCAGAACAGGCCAAAAACATATAACAATAAACATTTTTAAATGTAAGATGCTACAAAAACATTTTGATGCATTGCCTTTGTACCAACAAGAGGATCATTATGAAACTAATTGAAAAGGTGTCCTGAGATGTTGACACATAGCAAAGCAGCAGTTAGCTTAGCAGCCACTGATAACAGGGTAAGCTGATACATTTATTGTCATGATTGTGAACATCTGCATACCTGAACTTTTTCTTTTCCTTTTCAGCTCTTCCACTCAGGGGCTGCCACAGCAAATCATTTTCTCTCTTGACACCAACTCACTTCATGTCCCTCACTGCATCTGCAGATCTCCTATCTGGTGTCCTGCTTTGTCATTCCAACCTCATCCATACATATGTACAGTCTCCCCTGTACCAAGCCAAGCCTCCTTAGTTTGGAGTCTCTGACTTCTGCAAGACATCCTACATGTGTTGTCCCTTTGGTGTAGTACTTCCTGATCCTGTGCAAACTTGTCACTCACTGAGAGAACTTACATTTTAATATCTACAACCTCAAGTTCTGCTTCTTCATTTGTTTAGCTAAATTCAAAACACCTCAGTTTTATTCAGAAAGTCTCTGATAATTATTTCTCCTTGTAATTTTTCTTTTCTTGTTATCATTATTGAGATAAAAAAACAAGGCTGCAAATATGTGATGTGAAAAATCTGAATATGCATCTTAAAATGTCATTATTTTCAAACAAAATATGAAAAAAGATTTTATGGTGTCATTTTTCTTGGCAGCTCAGAGGAGGTTTGTGTGGTTTGTGTGTTGGAAAACACAAATTCAGGGAAATCTAGATTCACAGAAAAGCCTGGTTGTTTACATTTCTTAATCTGCTAATCAGATCCAGATTTAAAAAAAAAAAACTATATTGAGCAGCTCTATTCAGAATGTTGCTGCACTCATTATTTCTTACCATACCTCTCTTGTAAATATTGTGCTTGATAAACAAATTGTAATCCATCATTTCTGTCACAAAGATAACCTGCAGTCTGTGGGAGTCTTTGTTTCTTTGCTTCCAGATTTACCACATGATTTTACACCACAGGAAATAGCCCAGGAATGTGCAACTCCACTCACTAAGGACCATAGTTCTGCAAGTGTCAGGAATTTCCCTGCTACAACACACCTGACCCACATCAGACTTAATTATCAGACTTGTGCAGAGCTTACCATCAAACTCTGCACAAGTTTGCTAATTACCCATTGATTTGAATCAGGTGTGTTGCAGCAGGGAATGTTCTAACACTTGCAGGACTATGACCTTTGAGTTGTCCATCCCTGAAATAGCCTCTCCTTGCACAAAGACAGACATAACAAAGTATCTTTGACTTTAGAAGTTTAGTAAGGAAAATCAACATGTTTCTCTGCATATTTTCTGTTGTATTTATTTAAATAATACAAGGTTACTCTCACAAACAGTACACAGCATGTAGATGGAGTTAACAGTGTATGGCCGATTAGGAAGATCCAGGGAAGCTTCTGGTCCCTTTGCCGGTGCAGCAGTGGTAAAAACAGCTAAGTGAATTACTCGCTGTGCCTCTCGGTATGTTGTTGGTCTTGAATTTTGTTTTGCAGACCCTGACATGATCTGCTAAATTTAACAAACAAGAAAAAAAAAACAACATTCATAGTTGTACAACTTTCATACTGATTCCTACTTTAAAACATTATGAGTATGAATATCAGGCCGGATTACCTCATTTGTTGTGCTTTTTGTAGATGGAAATATATTCTTGAACATCATCAGGGGATCCGAGGATAATGGGGACTCTCTGGTGGATGTTGGTGGGTTTGATGTCCAAAACATTTTGTGACCCAGTGGTGGCCAAGCCTCCGGCTTGCTCCATGATGAAAGCCATTGGATTGCATTCATAAAGTAGCCTCAGCTGAGAAGTCATGACAAAATAAGAGTATTGAGGTTAGTGGATTTTTAGTACTTTAACACAGAATATCTTATAATGCATTTTATAGCATCTCCTCACCTTGCCTTTCGGACTCTTAACATTTGCAGGATATAAAAAGATCCCTCCATACACCAAAGTTCGATGAACATCTGCCACCATTGAACCGACATATCGACTTCCATATGGTGCAGAACCATCCTGGAAACAATGAAATATGACATAAATTACTCCAGTTATGAAAACTGCCTCATAATATTTTCAATCTGAAATAATGTGTCAGTGTTTATAAAACACAGATATCAATAAAACAGATCTGAGCCCTGGTCAGCATCACATGTATACATATATAACACTCTCACTGACCATACCTCTGGGTATTTCTTCTTTTGTAGGTACTCCGTCACATCTGGATAAAATTGCTGTGCATATCCTTCATTCAAACTGTAGATTTTTCCCTTCTTCTTAATCTTTACATCTCGATCCACTAAGATGAACTCACCAATTGCCTGGAAAAATGAAAACACGGGAAATGTGCAGTCAGATATGTTTCATCTTGTCAGCTTGATCATAGATGTTTTCTCCGATAATCTATTACAGTTAAGTCTCAGTCTTACAGGATCAAGCATGAAGCAGTTCACTCCCTGGCCAGTGGAGAGGACCATCATGGTGGCGCTTCCGTAAAGGGCATAACCAGCTGCAACGATGTTTCTGCCGGGCTGCAGAGCATCATTCTCACACGGCTCATCATCTGTGGTCTTTTGGAAAGTTGGAAAAAGTGTCACAAGTCAGTAAGAAATTTAGAGAACCAATGAGATATGCTGTGGTTACATTGCTCCTGTTTTTGACAGGGATATATGGAGAAGAGGGTGTAATTATACGAACAGTGTAGTTATTTAAGCTCTCCTTACTTTAGTCTTTTATTATCGTTGCTTCTTTTTCTTCCTCAGTAGATGGTAAAAATAGTTTAGCAAGGGAGGATTACCACAGTAAATTTGGTTTACCTTAATTAAAGCATCTTTTCATGATTTAGCAAGTTCCCTAAGAATTACAATATCTTACATGGTAATATAGGCTAGTTTTTCAAGCTATAAATGCAGCTCTACTTGAAAAACTAGCCTATATTACATAGGCTAGTTTTTCAAGTAGAGCTGCATTTATAGCTCCAGCAGTCAAAGTAGGACCTATGAAAGAACCTCAGAAAGAACCTCAAAAAGACATACTGTTAACACAAGAAGAAAGCTTTCCAGTATTTATTAGTATGGAAAATATATTTGCCCATAGTTTAATGTGACTTCAAATATGCAAACCTGATCTAATAAATGCAGCAAGCCGTGTAAGCTAAACCAGCCAGGCAACTCAAGCTGCTGTCCTGCTTCCCATATGATCTGCCCAACACTCTAGATGCCAACTATTATACACACACATTCTGCACACATTCCTGCTTTGCTCGCGGCCTCATATTTGCTTCCACTGCAATGCTATACAAATTGCTGGCAGCTTTTAATGCAGCTATTGCTGATGCTAAACTTTGATAATATTTCCTTCATAAGCATCCCTGTGGTTTAGTTCACTTGATTTTAATGCTTTTTTTGGGGGGTGGGTAGGATCGGCATCACTAACCTTTCTGTAGATGGCAAAGATTGTTCCAATGGACACAAGACAGTCAATGTTGGAGGAGCCATCCAGGGGATCAAAACACACAATGTACTTTCCCTGTAGGATTAATAACAATATGGATTTTTTATTATAAGAAACAAACTAATTAACTAAAACCCACATATCATATTTAAATATACATACTCTCTTATCTGGTTCCACAATGATGGCTTTCTCATCTTCTTCTGAGACAAGCACACATGAGGTGAAGGAGGACTTGATCATGTTGATGACGAGGTCATTGGACAAAACGTCCAGCTTCTTCACCTGATCTCCTGTCACATTGGTGCTTCCAGCAATGCCATATCTTCCCACATGAAGAAAGATGCATGGGGTTAAGAAAAAAAAACTGTAAAGGCCTCTTACCTGTTTTTTTAATGGATAAACGCAGCTCGTCCTGCTCTAACAAAATGATTTCTGCATATGTGCAGAGTTTACATTTAACCAGGGGCTCAGTTATAACTGCAGGCCTCCATTTCTTATTATAATATAATATTTCATTTAATTCAGTGAATTGTTTCCTTTAGCTGGAAAAACATGCATTAGTAACATTCAACTGATTACTATATACATTTTGACACATCTGCAAATGTGCATGCACATTTTTCTCATGATTTGAATGAATAATGCTACTCACAGGTTAGCGATCCCAGCCTTTCGGACAGCAGTAGAAATGGCTTTGACAGCTGTGCAGAGGGAGTTGAGCAGGTTTGTTAGCTCACCTGTTCCTTGGGCCTTCCTACCCTCCTCTAAAACAAATCTGGTGAGGGTCAACACATTGGTGTCAAAAGCTCCTTTGTCAGACATTTTGCTGTCAGGTGCAGGACTGGGATCTACTGCTGGAAGAGACAGAGGTAAGAGGGTCTCTAAAGTTAAAAAGTGGACTCTAGAACAGAGATAGGGGAAGTAACAGGGGTGTGCAGTTCTTCCAGCCAATCAGAAATTTCCTTTCTAGCAGTGAGGAATCTGTTCGATCACTTCAGTGACTGTGAGTTTAACAGAGCAAAGTTCAAAGATAGTGAACATTTCTTTTTAAGGAAATAATAGGCTAAAGCAGACTGACGAATGTAGTGCTGTTAAATAAATGGATTAGATTAGGCTATCATATAATCTTGATGAACACAATCGACACCACTGTGATTGTGCTGAAAGAAAAATCAAAAAATCTTTTTTATTTTTTAACGACACATTTGTCAGTCCGCTCCATTCCAGTTGCCTAATGGCTCAGCAAATTCTTCACCCTTCTTCTGATAGACTGAAAACTTTAAAACTGATAAGCAAGAAATGTTTTAAATATATCTAGAGTCAAAATATTCATGATATTTGATTTATCAGCTCAGCCCTGATGTAAAACATGGACAGTAATTTCAACATCTTGTACTAAATATTACAAAGTCAGCTCTTCTTTCAGTTTACCACTAAAACTGCTTTTCCTGCATGATCCAGAGCAAGGGTAAAGTTCAGATCATAAGCCCTATTATCCCTGAATATCCTGCTCCGATTTGCTGTATGTGCTGTAAAACTGTTTGCAAGATGATAAACGGGCACGTTTAAAGAACATATTGTCCCCCAGTTTGTCTCTGCAGGAAGTTTGTCCCCAGTTTGTCCCCTAAGTTTGTCTCTGCAGGAAGATAATTCACATTCACAAATGCAAAAAGATAAAAGGACTTTGCGTGGTCCATAGTTAGTTCAATAAGATTGTAAGCTTTTACACAAACTGATCCACAGAGTTGTTTCACAACACAAAGCTAAAGATGAACTTTGACCTTACCGAGATGGTATGATAATGATCATCCCCACGAGGTAATGTGTAATTCTTAATCACACAACCAGAGAAAATACTTTCAAGGTGATGACACCAGTGGATTTGCAAAGGTGATTTTTGTACAGCATTAAAACAAAAAAGAAACAAATGAACACAGTTTCCTTTATCATAATTAATTTGTAGACACCTAAATCTTAACACTAAAATTATTTTTAAAAAATATGCCAAGTGCAAATTATTTAAATAGTGAATTATGTGTTTGTTTTTGTCACTCATAACTCCATGCAAGCTGCAAAGAACTTGTGCTTTTGCAAAGTGTCCACAAGATGTCGCTGTTCAGTTTATTAATCCTGTATTTAGACGCCATTTTTTATGTAAAAATAAACAAGAAAAATTAATACTATTGTATTTTATCACAAATATGCTCTGCTTAGAACCAGGATCAACTTGGTTGTATTATGTAACCGTTTTATTAATATGAATGTGAATAATATATTTTTTATATGAGTAGTCTTGTGTGAAACAAAATTGCATATTTTCTCGGTGTTAATAGTTAAGTTTAGTTTGTACTAGTTTTTCCCAGTTCCTTGTCTTTTCAAGTCAAGGGTTCATGCAAAACAACGAAAGAAAGGCATTTAACTGTGTCTGGTTTATGAGTAAATTAAGGGATAGATTATGTGAGTGTCCATCTTTAAAACTATACAGAACACAACGAGGTCGATAATTCTGTCATGTTTATGTCGAGTAATGGAGGCAACTGAAGAAAAGGCGTCATCAATATTTTACTGAGACCTGCTCGTCACGTGACCGACTCCCGGCCAAGAGAAGACTACCTGTTGAGTTGAAAGCAACCTGCGCATGCGCGGTGTCCCCATTGAAGGGAAAACTTCTGCCAGAAAGTGGGATTCAAGATCCCAAAACAAACAAGTAAAGATGACTAACACAATCTTATGATAGCATTTACACTTGAAGTGTATTGTTTGACCACCTGCATCTTAAAAAGGAGCCGTGACACATCATTTGTACCTTTAGCATCACGTCAACATCCTGCTCCCTTTCTACTTTCTCCTGCGCAGGTGAGTGAATCCTCAACACTTTTAGTGTAGCAGCAAATTGATTTTACTTCCTGTTTGTTTGTTTTTCTAAGAGAAAATTAAACCTCTGTATATTAAGGTCAGTAATATGTTATTTTTTGCTGAACTTTAATTCATATTTATTAGAGTGAAACAGTGTGTTTGCTTATACTGACCACAAGATGTCACTTTTAGGCAGCATCCAAAAGCATCCATTTTTTTTTTTTGACAAACAAGTCCCTGTTTCCTAAAATGTTTTTATGTTCAGAAAGCAGTCTGAAATCATGTAGATATTGTAACATGCTGCTTTATAGCCCTGAATGTGCTCCAGCCACAGAAAGCTCAGTCCACTGTGAACAAATCAGCTTCCCCGCTGCTACAGCTTTATTTACTACAATGCAGGATGTATTCACACTATTGTGTTGTTTGTAACAAAACATCATTTTGAATATCAATGCAAAAATACAAACTCTTCAGAGAGTGCTATTGTTTTTAACAGATAGTAAGAGTTATTTGGGTTTTTACTGTTGTTTTGTCTCCACCAACTGTAGACCTTTTCCTTTTATGTGTTTAGGAGTTGCACATGGTGTGGTCTTCTGCATCTGTGGTCCATCTGTCTCATGTGTTGTGCTTTAAGTGGTAAGCTTAAACTGTTTTGTCCCTCCTTCTCTGACCTATGCCATATGCAAGGTATTTTTATTACCCAGAGAACCATAACTTCCTTATATATTTATTTCATTATATTTTCTTCAAACCATTCACTGTAAAACCTAATTATGGCTGCGTGTAGATCAGCAGTTTCTGAAATAATAAAACCACACTGTTTGGCCACATAATTATATTACTTTCAAACTTACTTTTTACCATAATATTGTGATGTTGGAAGTTTAGCAAATCTCTTTTGAGCATTTCTTATTTATCCTACATGTGAAGGTGGCCTAAAACGTGTTTCCTGCTCAGAATATTTATGCTGATGTTGTATTCATATAAAGGTATTTAGAGGCTATCTTGGATATTTCCTGTCAGACATTAATTATGTATCACATCTGTGCTCCAAAATATACTCACAGGAGGTGTCATCCAGATAAATAAGTTTGAATTACCTATGTGCAGATACCACATGAAGAAAAGAAATCAATTCAGGTTTATTTATAATTTGCATTTAACATAACTTTTTGTGTTATTTTCTGAAAAGGCTTTTTTTCATACATTTTTGTTTGGGTCTTGACTTCAAAGTAGTTTCTGCCTCTCTTACATGAGTTTTTCCCTAATCTTTCTGTGAAATTCATGTGTGAGCAGCATAAATTGTGTTTTGGGTCACTGCAGATTACTCTTAAAATAATTTATGAAAGATTATGGATTTATGCCTGAAGCCTTGTGCCATGTATATTCAGTCTTCAAATTAAGGAGACAGTCTTTTTTATGTGAATGTGGACACTTGAATTGTTCATTTGTTGTATAATTTACATTTAGCTACAAAGGTACAAGTTGTACCTCTCTGCTGGGGAGCTGTAACTGTGTAGGTACCAGATACAGCATTAACATAAATTTTACAAAGGCCTCTTTAAATCCTTGAAAACAGAAGCTGCTTACTGATAAGAAAGCGATATGGCATGCCACTGCAGTGAGTCATGGTTGTGCACTGAGGCCTAACATTTCCTCACTGCAGTTTTGCAGAATTAACTGTAATGTGGCATGGCCAGGTATTGCATTTCCATTAGGCAAGCATTGTAAGGTTAGCCGCTATTGACTGCTCGACCTGAGCTTGGAGAGAGAAAGTGATTATTAGGAGACACAAGACCATGCGAAAAGGATAATAACTGAGATGTAAAGTTAATTTACTATGTGTTTCTTTTATTTACAGACTTATTCATATTTGGACTGGATGTAAAGGGAATACTCCTTTGTTGATGCTTTCTGAAATATTTAATGGCTCAAGGCAGTTACATCCTGAGAAAAATATCAGGTAATTGTTATTAATAATATTTCAAAATGTGAATGTTACCGTTGTGCAATAATGCATTTGTAATTGGTTTGTTTTATATGTAATGCACACATGCATTTAGCATCTTTGTGAAGAGATGGTGCACAAGCTTGATCCCCATCAACTTCAAGTTATCAGTGTTTGCTCTTTAAATTTTGTATATGATGAATTGCATTGCATTATTTTTAAGCATCAAATTAACCCTTTTTTATAACTCGCATACTTGGAGAATGTCTGGGTTTTTTAAGAAAAACCTGCCAAGAGAATGGTCAGGCATTTAGAGGGAGAATTGCAGAGTAATTATAGAGTGGGTTAAGTCTATGTAGAGAGTCAGTGTATA
The DNA here is from genome assembly GCA_037177535.1 of Pseudomugil gertrudae. NCBI lineage: Eukaryota > Metazoa > Chordata > Actinopteri > Atheriniformes > Pseudomugilidae > Pseudomugil > Pseudomugil gertrudae. Next base: position 4,560,671 of record JBAMHV010000020.1, read on the forward strand.
TGCAAGTGGAAAGTCTTCCTCTGTCCCTCCTCCTCTGGTGGGTAGGCTTAGAGAGATCATAGTCAAAAACTTTTTGAGGTGAAGGACTCGAATTGAAACATTTGCAGAGGAACATAACGTGCAGAGGTAAGGACAGAAAACAATGTGTTTTAATGGTGGAAAATAACAGGAGAGTTCTTTACATTATTGGAATGAGGAGCTCATGTTTTCTTGGTCTAGCTTTAGTTCATTATAGATTTAACCTAAATGTGTAGATTTTCTTATTTTTCATTATATTGTTGTCTTTTTACTTCTTTTTATAGCCATACTAAAGAAGGAATGATGCATTAAGACCCCTTCATTGTCTGTCCAACAGGTCAGTGCACTGAAGAGTGCCGTCCTAACTATCTGGGAGTTGATTGCAATTATCAGTTGGATGTGGACAGTTTCCAAAACGACACAACCATTAAGCGATTAAGCCTGAAGAGGAGGCCCAGAGTGGCTCTCAATAATGTGGACAAAACGCAGGGAAGTATTTCACCTGGACAGTGGAATTCTGCTGAGTCCTTATCATCATCTTGCAGTGATGATGCAAGGCAGCTGGGCATGTCTTCTGCAGCAAAAGGTAGACCCCCTCTTCCTCCACCACATGGATCCTCAATGGATAACAAACCTCCCAAGAGTGAAAGTCCAAACACCTCTGCAATACTTACAGAGTCAAAGCCTCAACCGGCTGCAAGATCTCTGGCTTCACACAGACAAGGTCCTGTGATTGAACAGAGCACTGGGGAGACCCACAAGCACATAAATCAGGATGTTGTGGGCCAGTCACCACCCCAACCTTTCCCCCGTCGAAGACTAGCCAGTTTCGGAGGCGTAAGTTCGCCTGGGTCAGTCTCACCCTTTACTGGCCTTTGTGCATATAACCAAAACAACAATGGTAACAAGCCTACCGCTGATATAAATGCCCACCTTAGCTCGTCCCAGGGAAGTAGAGGCAGCACAGGAAGCTTGAGGCTGAGCCCACAGACTTCTGGTAGGTCTACTCCAGTTACAAGTCTCGGGCCCATGCATCTGCAACACATCCGTGACCAAATGGTGGTTGCTCTGCAAAAACTGAAAGAGCTGGAAGAGCAAGTGAAAGTCATCCCTATCCTCCGAGTTAAAATCTCAGTCCTCCAGGAGGAAAAGAGGCAACTGGTAATGCAGCTCAAAAACCAGAGTGACAGTGAGGATCTAAAAGATGTGATCTGGAAGCAGTCATCTAGCACAGAAGGTTCTGGTTTGCAGAATAATGTGAACACTGAGGCAGAACTGGAAAGTATTGAGAAAAGTGATTACACTGACTTTAGAGAATTCAGGCAACTGACAGAAGAGATGCAGGCATTGGAAAGAGCCATCAAAGGTGGACATTTGCACTCACAGCAAAGAAAGGATCATATCTCCCTCCAGGTCAAGGCTGTTAAGTCAGTTGCTGTTGGAACTGATATGAATATGGACATGACCTTTTCTAAAACCTCGAAAGAAAACAAATATGTTTACACTGATCAGGTGGAGACGAGCTCCGTTGCAACAGGGGTGTCTGAAATTAATCTTGGCATTTACACAGAGCAGGAGGCAGAGCTTGTTGCCCAGCAACTATTAAATGGGGCTTTGAAGGAGAGAATTTGTCAACTAGAATCAGAGCTAAAAGAATCAGCTCTCCAGACTGAGCTGGCTCGTCTCAAACTGGAGCTTCAAGCAGCGGGAGTGAGGAATCGAGTTGACAAGGCTTGTCTTGCAAGGCCATCCGCTGTGAGCACAGGCACAGAAATGGCACTTTTAACAAAAAGCCAGGGTGTAGGAGATCACACAGAGTATCGGGATGCCAGCACAGGAGAGGTGATAGAAGTGAAAACCATGGGGGTATCTTGTGAGCCTAAGATGAAGAACATCTGTACAGGACCAGATGTTCCCATGAACCAGTGGGAGGTCAGGGAGCGAGTGGAGACTAGAGAAAAGGCTGTGGGGATCCGAGTACTCACAAGCACACAGGGAGCTGGGACGGAGATAAAATTATGTGATGCAGAAATGAACACAGAAGTGCCAGTGGGTAATCTGAGGTTTAATAAAGAACAGATGGAGTGTCATTCAGTGGCTTGTGAGGATTTTGCTGTTAATCTGATTACTTGTGAGGCAAAAGAAATGGTTTCTCAAGGTGTTGCCACTGATTCAGTCAGAGGAGTTGATCTGGGTGTTATGGCGTCACCCCAAATGGCTTCACAGCGTACCAACACGGTCTCCAGTTTAGTGTCTCGCTTTACAAACACTATGCAAGCCTTCAGCAGTGACTCCAGCACAAATACGTTTGTCAGTACCCAGGACAAGCACACCAATACCAATCACACTTTCACGCGGACAGTGTCTGTGGGCAGCAGGGTCAGAGACATTACATGCACCACAGAAACCCGTGCGATCGGTGTAGATACTGCAAATCTACATGAAAGTATTTCAAAACGGACACCAAAAACGACAACTAAGGTAACCAGAGACTGTGGTGTTGGATACATAAACATTTGTGACAATTTTCTTGTCGGACTGAAAACTAGAAATATGGCCTCGGGACCATCGCATCTTCCTGATCCCATCACCACTAAGAGTATCGGGGTTGGTGAAGGGAGAATACGGGACTTTTCGGTTTCGTCTGATACACCGAAACAGAAACCCCGGCAGTCTACGCAGTTCCAGTGGGATCAGGAGCTGAACCATTACATAGAGAAGATGCAAGTGCTCTTAAGGGAGCATGGGGACTTGCCCACAGGGGACACGACTGACCGTTGCAGCAACTCCAAGCCACTCTGCAATAACAAGGCTGCGGCTGAAGAAGGGACAGAAAAACATGTCATCTCTCTTCCAGCAGGTAACACTCGAGACTTTTAAACCTTTTTTTGTCCAAGTTGACATTGTAGTTTGTCTTTCCTTGGAATTTATTGCCACCATTTAATTAAAAGGTCACTCCAGAGTGCCACTAGTGCCAAAGAACTCCACCAGATGTCTCTAATATGTTAATTAGTCACATTAGGGCTATTTTAAAACTGTCCTCTTATTTTTCTGCAGCAAACACAGACTTGCCATTTCCACCCCAATCTTCAGCTGACTTCTGCAGAAGTGGCAAAACAGATGCAGAAATCTGCCAACAAGGGGGTCAAAACTCTGATGTGAAAAGAATGATTAAAATATTGGAGCAACAGGCGTCCTCGGCTATGCAAGGTAAGCAACCTACTTTGTGTTTATGTGTTATTGTCATATTATCATATAACAGTCTTTAGAAGCTTATTACACATATGGTGGATAGAATAACTGTTTCATTCAAATAGTCTCATTTAAATATAATTAATGTGAAAATATGTTTTAAAAATACACTTTGAAACCAACTGCTAAATTTAAACTTGTTCAAAGGAAATGAATGCTTTTGGTCTGGCAAGTTGACTTTTTGTGGGATACACTTGCAATGTTTGGAATGATATCTGGGTTTGGAAGTCATCTTGTCCCACAGAGCAGTTTGTGGTTGAGGGTCTAAAATTGAACAGCTTTGTAGGAGGAACTGGTGTCTGAGAATGTTTTCTCTTCTCAAGTGAGCCTCTCTGAACTGTAAAAATGTCAAAAGTCATATTCTATTTTCACATCCTGCTCAGAGCTAGTTGATTTGTACACATTTTGTTGCATTTGATAAGCTGCTGTGGACTGGTAAAAAGATTCACATGGGTAATTTTTCTTCCATCATCCTCAAGCCACACTGTATAGTTAACATAAAACCAACAACAGTGGTGGTTGATTGTTTTAAGTGATGCTTTCTAAAGATAACAAAAATTGCCATTTTCAAACACTGTCTACATAAAAAAAATGGGATAAAATGCATAGAAAACCTTTTTTTCAAAGACAGGTCAACAAATGCCTGCAAGCCACGGTCAGTTATAAAGAAACAGAGTGGAAACCATAGCTGTGGCAGCAACAGGAAAAGCATGAAGTTTATGAGAGTGGCTACAGGGTGCGTATCTGACCTCTGTTTAATTGCTTAACTCTTGACCAGTTTAGAGTTTGTGTGTTTAGATGGTGTTTTTTCCCCTTAGGTTGGCCCCTATGTCCGTTTATGAGCACAATGAAGTGGAAAGAAGAGGAAATGAAGCATTCAAGGATTCTTCTCAAGAAGAAATCCGTGAAAAAACAGGGAATGATGGCTCCAACAAGGGATCAAAAGGGATTGCGAAATTATACTGGCAACAGAGGTGATGTAGAAGAAATCAAAAGGATACATCAATAATCTCCTTAGGTGTAAGGAAATTATAAGAAGCACCTCCATGTATCAGTTTTAATTACCTTAAAACGGCACAACCATTAAGCCTTTTCAGGCCTTAACACTGACTTTTTTTATGTATTCTTCAGGTGTGGGTTAAATGAAAGGATGCTTTCAGCTTGTCAAGCCTTAAAGATGCACCTGAGTGATGACACGTCTCTGTCTAGCAGGGAATTGGTGGGTTTTCTTTACTGTTTTTTTAGCTTTTAAAGATAAATATGTGCTAGTTATGTAAAGTATGCAATTTAAAAATAAATAGCAAGCACGCTGAATACTATAGTTGTGAGAATGTGCTGATGTAATTATTTTCAGCATTTTTTTATAAACTTTTAGCTATTTTTTTAAAGTGAAAGACTTAATCTATTTGAGGTTTGAATTGTTCTGGACAGTAAATTATGAACACTTGCAAAATTGTGTGTTTTGTGTCCCTTGCAGCAGGACTGTCAACACATTCTCCAGCAGGGGTGGTTCTCTGTGTCCAGTCACAAGTCAGCAGCTCCTGAAATAGTAGAAGACTATTTGTCAACGTTTCGGATCATTTCACCCTCAGTGTTGCAACACATAGCCAATATAGCTGATGACAATGGAAACACAGCGCTACACTACAGTGTTTCTTACTCCAACTTTGGCATAGTTAAAAAACTACTGGAAGCAGGTACATCAGTATTAAAAGTGCAAGCATGTGTCATTGTCAATTTATGTTTTGTTTTTAACTGTAAGAGTTTAACTAGTTTTTCTGCAAATTGTACAGTGTTTGTGTATTTTACCATCCTCAATTTAAAAAAAAAATTGTTTTTTTCTGTTCAACCTAAACATACAGCAGTTAAATTGTTGATAAAGCAGTAAATGCATTATTTTACAAAGGCTGCAAAACAGCCTCTTAATAGTGCTTCAGTGAGCTGTTTCTGCACATAATTTTTTGGCCACCAGGGGGTAGGAAGTTTCGCTGCTCTGTGTTCATTTCACACAACGTAAGATGAGATAAAATGAGCAAATATTGAGGACAGCATTATACATCAGTAAATTTTGGACTTTTGGTGTCTTCTAGTTTGTTAAAAAATATTTAATTGAGTCTCAATATACTGATATGATTTTACAAGTTCTTAGATATCCATTTTCATTGCAAACAGAGGTTTGTTTAAAATGATCTGTTCCATGAAAAGGTTTAGTTTGATATATAGTGAAAGGGGGAAAAATAAGTTATTTGCAGGGAAACATACTGACATGCTTTTTTTGATGGTGCATGAAATGATAGTGCCAAAATATAACCTTTAATTGTCCAAGTGATTTGATGAATTATGAGCACTGAAACCAGATATCTGAGTACAATTGGTCTGAATTTTGTTTGCTATTAATTTACACCACTAAAACTAACTGTTGTTGTTTTGCTATTTCATCACATTTTAAAACATAAATGCATTTCTTGAACTTGGTGCAGCTAGTTCAGTTAGGCTGAGCTAATTCTCTTCTCTCCTCTCCCACCAACACTCTAGAGGTTTGTAACGTGAATAAGCAGAACGCAGCCGGTTACACACCCATCATGTTGGCTGCACTTGCGGCTGTGAACCATCCAGAGGACATGAAAGTCATCGAGCAGCTCTTTGCAAAAGGAGATGTTAATGCAAAGGCCACCCAGGTCAGTCTGACAGCTTTTGTCAACTTTGCAAGTTGTACTACTTTAAATTCTGAGTATTGTTTTATTTTCTGAGTAGTTATAGTTCACTGAACTGTGCAGTGACATAAATAACCCAGTTAAGATGAAGATAACTGTAGAAATATTTGTATTTGAAAACTGACTCATTTTAATCCACAGTTACCACTCCGTGTCAAACCTTTAAGGGATGATAAGTGCAGAAAGTGTGAAAGATTAAGTTGTGTTGACTTGGCATCATCAGCCTTATTCGCTGTGTCTGATACATATCTCCTGCTGTCCAGGCTGGTCAAACAGCTCTGATGCTAGCTGTGAGCCATGGCAGGCTGGACATGGTGCAGGCGCTCCTGGCACAAGGAGCAGAAATCAATATCCAGGATGATGAGGGCTCCACAGCACTGATGTGTGCAAGCGAGCATGGCCATGCTGACATCGTTAAACTGCTGCTGGCACAGCCAGAGTGTGACGCTACCCTGACTGACAGTGTATGTGAGTCATTTCCTCTCTCAGTGAAGCCTTGTCCACCAGCTTGGTGGGCACAGTGGCATCAAGCTGAGAATTAGAAACTTCCAAACTCGACCTTTGTCTTAGCAGTTTTATGACCAAATATTTGTGCATAAATTGTATAATGTATTATAATTGACTTATTTAATTTGCTTAAATCTGTTTCATCTGATTATTCTGCATGTCAACAGGATGACAGCACAGCCTTGTCCATCGCATTAGAGGCAGGACATAACGACATTGCGGTGCTCCTTTATGCTCATGCCAACTTCTCCAGACAGACAGTGGTATGTAGCTCGACATGTTCACAACACTCAAACTGAAAGTGTACTGACTGTTTTTCTGACACCTTATCTTGTATTTATGTATCTCGACAGGCAGCTGGGCGACACAGTCCTCTCTTCCTCAGGAGGAAAGAATATCTTTGAATAAAAGGGTGTACCAGATGGATGTATTATGATTTATGGAGGGGATCGAGTATCAGAAGCTCAGTAACAACCTGACCAAGTTATCTGTACTAATCAGCCAGTTAATAGGAAGCTGCTTTTTTCCCTCTGTAAAGTCCTAAACATCTCATGTTTTATTAAACTCAACAGAATTATATATGCATGGTAGTATAAATTATAACTATATACCATAATTCTTCAAATGTATTGTTATTGCATTTCCTTTTTCTATTTAAAAACCTATCTTTTATCACTTTGTTTAAAAGTCTCTAAACTCTGTGGCCTATCTATCTTTTTGTCACGATGTGTTATGAAAAATATTTTATTTAGAAGTTATTGCTTTTGACATATGCTGATTTAATAGAAATATATTGATGCATACAAAGCTCTTAGCATGTTATATTTGATCTTGTACACCAAAACTGCAGCTGCATGCAATTACACAGGATTTTGAATGGGCTGGATGGGACACAGGGACCCTGAGGTGCAAAACAAATAGCTAGAAACCTGAAACACAGTAGCGTTCAAGGAAACAAAAGATAATTTTAAGAAAACAAACCTTGATTTTTTTTTCTTAAACCAAATTTCAAAAACATTGGGATGTAGTGTAAAAATGCTAATGAAAAGCAGATGGATTTACAGCCCCTGTAAATCCGTATTTTAAATCCAGAAAAAATTAAACATATCAGATTTTAAAACTAGGATATTTCATAGAAAATATCAGGATTCTTTTTATTGTCACTTACATAAAATTCACCATGAAAATGGGATAGATATTAAATGCATATTAGCTCATTTGGAACTTTATCGTAGAAAAGCTTTCCAAAAAAGTTAGAACAAAATGTTTATCATTATGTAGCCTCTCCTTTTAACCACTGTCTAGTTTAGTTTAAATTATTTAGAAAGGTCTAGATTTCAGGTAGGCCGATTCCCCATGCAAGCATTTGTCCCGCGAAGCCATGCTTCCCTCAGATTGTCTTGCTGAAATGTCCAAAGACTTCCCTGAAAATAGCAGCTGAATGGATGAGGTGTTGCTTTAAAACAGGGATGTTAAACTTTAGTCTTTGAGAGCACCGCCTTGCTGGTTAAATGTTTCTTAGCTCCAACACACCTGATTTAAATTAAATGGATCCAGCAGAGCTTGACATCCCTGCTGTAAAACCTCACTGTGCTTTTCAGCATCGTTGGAGCTTTAACAGATGTGGAAGCTGCCCACACCTCGGGTATTGATCAACCCCATCCCATCAGATGCTGGTAAATGAGGTGTTAACTGCTAACAAGCTGGATCTTCCTTCTTTACGTAGCAGAATAAAGCATCCATAGTGCCCAAACTTTGTTTAAATTGACCACGAAGCAGTTTTTTACTTTTCCGTTAAATGAAAACAATACAACGTTAGCTTCTGATATAGTGTTTATATTTTATTTGTGATGGAAGGTTATCCAGTTCAACATAAAGCTAGAACAATGGGCCATTTTTATAATTTTATTTTCATATCCAGAATATCACAAGTCTAAATAAACATTTTACAAAAATACAGTCTGTGTTGTTCTGTCTCTGCTCTACTTTAGGACCCCCCCACCACCAGCACCACCACCAGCAGCAGGTACCACTCACTGTTAAATAGCTTTCTGTAGAGATATCTTGTTTTTCTGCCTTACCATGTTTGAGATTTTTTTTTTACCCCCATTTCTCTCAGGTAGCTTAATTTTCCAGACTTTGTTCAGAGAGTAGCTCATCTATTTTCAGTGTATGATCATCACTTCAAAACCCAAATTGTTCCATCCAGCAAACATGCAATTTTATTTATCTGGACTCTTACCTCCGTGTTTTTCTCTTAAGCCAGGAATTGCCGAACCCTATCACCTCTGTGTTTTCTTTAACTTGCTTATATTGGCCTTTCTGGGTTCACTTCACTTACTTGATAAGTCTTCTGAAGTGGTTCCACAGACAATTTGATAGAGCTGGTTTAACAAGGCTCTTTTAAATTTTTAACTCCCCTCAGAGGCATCAATGATTGACAGGTTAATTCTTTGGCTTTGTGGTGTGACTCTGCAAATCCCTAACTGACTGTTCTTGGCACCACTGCTGTTTGCACGACTGCAGGTTAAAAATGAAGTGAATAACCTGTGCTGGGCAGGTCTTATGATAAATCGTCCATGTGGGCTTTAGGGAAGGAAGAGGTGTTTTTGGAGTGATCCTTTTATTCCTTGCACAACACGAGCATGTGATTAGCAACACGATGTAATAAATCGTAATAAGGTGAAGCTCACTTTAAAAGCACTTGTATCAGGAATGAACTGCACAAACCCAAAAAAGGTCTTGTTTTTCTGTATCTAACCACCTTACGTTTTTGCCTCTTCCAGAGCTTGTGCACAAATGTCAGGTTTAAATGTGAAAAGAATATAAAATCATGTTGTCACCCCACACTGCATCCTACTGTTACACTCCCTCAGCATGTCAGACTTCCTGGGAGCTGGCGTGTCTCTGACTGAGAACTGAGAGCCCTCTGATTCATTTCCCAGCAACAGCAATAAAATACAATGATGTACAAGGTCCACCATCAAAATTTGCTGTTGCCATGGTAACAGCAGCTTTGAGCATGTGAATCTTGAGAGCGTATTTCTGAAATTAAATCTATGTTTTATTCAGGTTAGTATATTCACTCTTCTAGTTTTGTATTTTTAAAAAGAAACAAAGATTTTGTCATTTTGATAATAATAATAAAAAAAGATTTGCATTTTATTCAAAGCTGACCTGAAAATGAGAGGAGCAGTAAATAGCATGGCATCAGATGAAACTCTTAAATCTCAAACTCACTATCTAGTGATGTTGTTGTATTTTGACTGTGCAACATCTTTTCAGCATCCACTGACTTATAATTTGTTTTACATCACAGTACATGCAAGCAATAAAGCTGCTCTCTGTGGTTCAGTGTATATGCTTATTTTTGCAGCTAAAGCATTCCTGTTTGTTCATTTTATTTTTCCTCAGTTTGGTCAAATCTGAAACAAGTTGGAGAAAAAATCTAAGTATTATAATGTGCAAAATCTTAGACTGAAACTAAAAGCTTTATTTTAAAAGGATAATGTATTATGAAACCTTGTCATGGACCACATATTGATTTAATATTTTAATGGCTTAATCTTGTTTTGGGTGTCTTGTGTTTCACTGATTTCTGGTTCAAGAAAGGAAGAGTTCAAAGAAAACTGTCAATCTATCAAGAAAAGATTTTAGTGTGCAGTTATAATTTACTTAGCCTGAATTTTCATTCCAACATAACCAATATTTGGTCACACACGGGTATATAGTCATTTCTCTGTCACAATCTTATTGCACCAGTTTTATTGTTCTGTAAATCATTTTGTCAAGTGAAATGTGAATCTGAACTTTAATTCACCATAATGTAAGAAATCAGCTTTCAGCATGGGAGCGTACATAGGCCAGTGTTTGCAAACACAGTCACTGTGCCAACAGTGTTATAGAAAGATAATGTGTATACAGCGTGCCCGGCTGCTCTCATTGACCACAAATGGTTTAATCTTGTATTCACAACTTTTTTGTACAGTCCAAAAGTGCAGTTTTAAAAGTTTGACTGCAGATGACAGTTGTCTGATTTTGTGTCTGCAAACTTATGGAGTCAGTTTGTTTTGTACAATAGCCTTTACTGGGCCGACACCTGGATGGTCCAACTCATATGGTTCAGGATTTTTTTGCTCCTTCATGAATTCTATTTGCAGCAGCTTAGGTTCTGCGTAATTGCCAAGTTTTTATTTATTTTCTTTTTTATATTAGAATATGTTGTTATCATAATCCTTTTGTAAACTGCCCTTGCTATATTTGTTCAAAGATTGCAAAAATGCCTTTTTCTTTTCTAAACTTTCTTTTTCCAATGCAAATTATGTCCAACAAAAGTATTTTTATATGATCTTTTTCAGTTCATATAATATAACCCTTTAATGAAAAATGAGTGGAGGTTTATTTCTCTGCTTCTGCGTAAAAAGTACTTTATAAATAAAGTTGGATTTGGTGACCCTTCATAAACAGCAACAGAACATTTTATTCTTCATATATGAGTTCCTGTGATTTCCAGCATGTGTTGTTTTCCAGCAACATGTTGGAAAACGAAAACTAATTGAATCACGCAAACCAGATGTGTTTGAAAATCAGCTCAAACTGGGAGGAAAAAAACTTTTTCCTACTATTGTTTCAGCAGAGAAGCTCAATGTTGCGCATTTTTCTTCTCGCTTTGGCAGGAGGTTCAACAGTAACTTGACTCTATGTTTATGCATTAATAGCTGGGACTTTTAAAGCCAAACTTGTTCACACTGTGCCTGTTATTGTCCATATTCCTACAAGGAGCACCACTTTTTTACATCTCTGCAGCACGTTTATAGTCCAAATAAATACATAAAACAAGGGGACGTCGCGTGAAATTTGAAATAAGCCAAAAACGGACCCGACAACTTTAACAGCGGGGTAAAAGGAAGAGAGAAAAAACGTCTGGCAAGAGTCGATATTAAAAACATGCAGAGGGAGACAAGCTCGGGGCCTTCCAGAGTCAGGAAAAAGACTTCGGAGAGCTGCAGACAGGAGATGGGTATGGCATTTCAATATTTTCCCCCCAGCCCATTGATTTGTATATGAAAAAATCGCGCTTTTCTCCCCCCTTCTGGGCTCTGCTTCTGAGTGATCAGCTGATGAAGAGACTAGCAGCACGCCGCTATGCTGGTTTGCTAATTCTCTCCCCCACAGCTGCAGCCGATCCTGATAGCCAGCCTGCAGACTGCAGCCAGGTAAATATCCTCCTCCATGTCTTTCTTTCTGCTCCGGCTCTGGATTCAGCCAGGGTACATCGCATGGGAAGAGAGAGGAAGAGATGGATAAAAACCTGTGTGTGTGTGTGTGTGTGTGTGTGCGCGCGCCAGGGAAAGAGAGCGGGCGTCTGGGTTTATTTCTTGTGTGTGTGTGCGCGCATGTGTGCGAGAGCGGGAGTGTGTAGGTGTGTAACAGATGAGAGGGAATCTTTGCCAGATTAGTCAGGGAAGAGGCAGGCTTGTTAGGAGATGGCACACGCATGGAGCATCACATGCACACTGACACCCTTCCATTCGCACACACACACACACACATGCACGGTACTCAGCTGGGTTATACATCTTTGAGGATTACCCCTCTATCCCTTCAGTTTTCTGCCTTGTGGTGCTTCCAAACCTGCGTTAGAGCTGATGAGTCGCTATTGTTGCTGCTCATGTTGTTGTCTCCTCTAACTCTGCTGCCATGTCTCATGAATGGACGTGCAGGCGTTGCGTTTGTTACCGTCTCGCCTTCACTCGCATTGTTATCAATATTTCCGCACACATATCCGCATACTCTGACTACATATCTGCTTGATGCCATATCTTGTTTTAAACAACTGCATATGATATAATCTGTAAGCTGATGTGAGCTCTCTGTGACTGATGCATCAGAATTCTTTAGACTGAGGTTGCATGCCTGCTCTTTTTCTTTCCTCTTCTCTCCAGCTGAGCCAGTGCTGCTTTTTCTCTCTTTTTTTTTTTTTTTTTTTTGCTGCAAGCATACTCATGTTTCTGGTCCATAATTGCCTTTGTGTAAAATATGGTGGTTGCTGCAGATATTCTAAACAAAAAAGGAGCGATGAAAATGGCTGAAAATAGCTCCTCGTCCAATAACACACACCATCTCATTTTGTGCATGGAGCAGAGAACAAACGGTTATTATTTATTGCATTGTGGCATTTTTAGATTGGGCTTTAAAAGAACTTCATATGCATCCACATTCAATTGTGCATTAAGAAGATCAGCATCAACTTAATAATCGTCTGGCATCAAAAGCCTCCAGACAAAATAATCCGTCCTAAATTTGCAGAGACAGTGCAGCAGTTGGGTCACTCTGATCCATCTTTATTCTGTGTGGCTATAATAATAATGATAAAATGATATTTGAATACATAGCCATACCCTGTCATTTTAGATGCTTGAACTCCGGCCAGCAGTCTTAACTAAATGGAGTTTTAATTTTAGGTTTTTAAACGTAAAATTCAGTTAAATCTGCTTCTTGTTTCTATATTTAAAATCACGCCTGTGCTGTCTGAAGCAGTGAAGACACTATAACAGGAATGCTAATAAAGTTTTGAATGAATCTTTTATTAAAGAACAAAGAAAACTGTCAAAGATATGCATGTTTTAATCATTTAATAGTTCATCTAACTTACTTTGTCTGTATGCATTTGTTTGAGTTTGATAGATTTCCCCATCCTTTGCTCCCTCTCCCTGCAGTCTGAGGCAGGAGAGAACGGTTCCCTTGAGGACATGGAAGAGGACATCGGTCTGAAGAAGCGAAAAGGTGATCATCATGGCGATAAAGAGCTGCAGGCGAGTCAAGAAACTGGGGAAAAGGTCAAAAGGAAGCGAGGGCGCCCACCAGCTGAGAAACTTCCTCCCAATCCACCTGAACTCACCAGAACTCTGAACACACTGGTGGATATGGTAATCAACTACAAGGATGGGTGAGAGCTGTCCAAATGTTTCTGGATTAATGTCATAATTCTGCTGTAGTCACTAAATGTTCTGGGTATTCACAGCCAAACTGAAGGAAGATTACATTTGTATGATGTTATTTATGCTAGTTCTTAAACCTTAATACAACATTCCTCTGAACTTGTAAATATACCAACAAAATGTTCATTAAGAGGACTTCCTCTCAAGTGCAGCTGTTGATTATGGATGTTTTTGTTTGGAAAAAAATGCAGCAGGCTGAGGTTGGACTTAATCAGAATATTTCCTCTCTTTACTTTGAAAACTCCTGGGATGCTTTTGCAACTATGCACAAAAGGTTTCCAGAATATCCACTTTTGTAGTCCTCTGTGGATACCCTGGATTTTTATACCGCTCACCCAAACTGCTAATTTGGTTTCTTCTAAAATTGAAGCTAGTTTTCCTATTTTTTTTCTTTTTTACAACCTAAAGATGACATGTTTTTTAGTTAGATTCAGAGCTTTTTTAACCATGTTTTGGTTTATAGGACAACTTTCAAATGTCAGTGTCACTCTTGGAACCAACTTAAGGTGTGTAATGTTATAAATCCTGTGGATGAGCAACTGTGGAGATGACTGGCAGGCAGAAAGCAGATGGTGTAGATGGCTGATATTTATTTGAAGAAACATAAAGCACCGACCAGAGAAACCAGATTAACTAACTTTAACACAACTAAACACAAACAATGAACCGTGCTGAAGTAACAGAAACCGGGGATATATACACACACACAGAACTAACACAGGTGGAATGAATGAACTAAATTAACCCAGGTGAAACCAATAAACGTAAAACAAGAAAGCTAAACTAAACGTGACGGACAAAACGGGAAGTAAACCAAAATAAAACAGGAAACATGAAAACACACACCGTGACAGGAAACAAGCTTGATTATTAATTTAATTTAACTTGATTAATGACACAGTGTCGTGTGATAAACTGGCGACTAGTCCAGGGTATCCCCTGCCTCTCGTCTGATAACTGCTGAGATAGGCTCCAGCTTTCCCACAACCCTGAATTAGACTAAGCGGTATAGAAAGTGAATGAATAAATGAAAACATACATAGTGGAAAAAATAACTTACAGCTGTTCAGAAAACAGTTTATGAGTTTGTAACATCAGGTCTTCTGAAAAAAGGATACCTCATATGAAAGGGCTGTGATTCATAAATAGTTTCTCCAGTTTGCTCTGCTGTACATTAACTCCATATTATTCAAACGATTTCAGCATTTTGAAAAAACAAGTTAGGGCCAAATACTTTTGTCATCCCTCCACATATTAAACTTCTTTCTACACAAACATAGAACACTTTTCATATGTGAGAAGCAAAATTTTACAAACACGACTTTATTTTTGTTATTCCAAACTACCGATGCATTTTAGTTGCACATTTATTCCTTTTTATATTACCACAAATGAGTTATTATTATGTAATATCAAATTGTTCTGTCTGATGGCAATCTAAAGCTTAATTTAATAAATGCCTGGATTATGCTGGATCATCAGAATATAACAGAGAGCTCCAGTTTAGCCCATACATACAGTTTCTCATATTTCAGTCAGTATATGTGATCAAACTGGAACTGTGGTACTGTTGGGAAAAGCCAAATGGTACTTTTTGCTGCAGATGTGAGTGATAACCTCAGAATCAAAGGCATGACACCACTATGACCTATAAATGTCAACTCCATCCTGGCACTGAAGTGTTTCTTGATAAAAGGAGATGATGTCAAACTTAACGCTGTGCTTGCAGGTTGGGACGACAGATCAGTAAAGGCTTTGTGCAGCTTCCCTCTAAGAAGGAAGTACCTGAATATTACGAGCTGATCCGAAAGCCTGTGGACTTCAGAAGGATCAGAGTATGTGTAACCGAGCTCTCTCAGAGCTTTCACACACACACACACACACACACACACACACACACACACACACACACACACACACAGCTTCATTGTTGTCTTGTCAGCTAAAATAAGATGAGAGGGCATTCTCAATCCCTTTTTATAATTATCTTACCAATCAATGCTTAAAAATCATAAGAGTTGTGCAAAGTTCACATGAAGATAACAGTAAATGTCATCATTTCTGATAAATTACCTTTTTTTTTGCATTGAGGACTCCAAAATATCCTGCCAGCCCATTTTTAATAATGAATATATGGAGAACGTTCTCTGGGTGTTGTGGCTGCATTCATTTATTTTTCAGTATTAGGTCAACAACTGTTTCTCAAAGGACGATAATGTGCAGATTCACACAATTAAAACTGGCTAAATTTGACACAAAGAGCACAGCTGTGATGGGAACAAGATCCTCAAATATTTAAACAATCTGATGTAGCGGTTAAAGAAACGCTCCTTCTTATCTAAAAACGTTTTTCTGCAGTTGTTGTTCTAATAAATGTTTACATGCATTTTTTATACCACCACGGTGTACAGATGATTGTATTGAATGCATATAAAGTGTACTTTTTTAAAATTAGCTAACATTTTATGGCCCTCTGCTATTACAGGAGCGTGTACGTAATCACAAGTACAGAAGTGTCGGGGATTTGGAAAAGGATATTTTTCTCTTGTGTCACAACGCTCAAACTTACAACCTGGAGGGATCTCAGGTAAACCTGAAGGAATTCTGTCTGTCGTGGGCCCTAAAAAATATCTTTCACAGTTTTTTATTGTTTTTGCAGTTGTAAACAATTTGTGAATTATTTACGAGGCATTCAGCTCATGCTCCAATTATTTATGCGTGTGTGTATTTGTGCTCATTGGCTGCTGCAGATATATGAGGATTCGATCGTCATTAAATCTGTTTTTGAGAGTGCGAGACAGAGAATTGTGACAGACGAAGTACAGAAAGATGCAGTTCGCGCCAGTCACAGCGATAATGGCGGTAGAGCTGAAGACCAATTTGTTCCATCTGCAGGTGAGAGCTGTGTTTTTACAAAGCTGAATGAGGAAAATAGCTTCTTTCTTTTTTACTTGAATGGGTCATCTTTCAAATATTTGCTTTGCTGGTTCTTGCAAAAACATCCTGAAAATATCTGAAAGGAGTTTTTGCACGAGACTGATCTTTTTTTCTCTTTTTTCAAACCAGTGAAACCATTACCAGTACAGATAAAGAAGATGGCTAAGGAGGAGAGAAGCAGGAACACCATGACAAAAAGGCTTCACAGTGATTTAGACAGTGAGGAGGATCCAGAGGATAGCACCACAAAGGATGAAGGTTGAACTGAAGGACCCTTCCTTTTTTTGTATTCTTGCTCATGTCTAATCCCTCCCACATCCCCTTTCATTTCTTTCTTTTCTTAAATCATTAAAGAAACGTCATTAAAAATAAAGGTGGAAGGACCATTCAAAGAGAAAGGCACTGACTGAACAACTTTTTCTTTTAGATGACTCACACCCATCAAAGATTTTGCTGCACAAAGTGCTTTTCTTTACATTAAGCTGGTCTATTTCCAATGATTATAAATGACATTTTATCTGCTTTAGTCTCTGTGATTGCTTCTGCAGATATTATGTAAAACAAGACTTTCACTGACTGTTTTTAATAAGTATATTTGATTGTATGAAATGCCTTCATATGTCTTTGGAGCATGATATTTACTCGGTGTCCTCTGATGACACAGTTGATGCGTTTAGGGCTACAGTGTTAAAGCACACGGAAAGGTCTTTTTTAAAAGATTAAGAGCAATTGATCATTGTACATTTGTTTAAAATCTCTACTTGTGATTTTAACAATGATGCATCTTTGATTATAAAAAAATAGTGTAAGTATGAAGTCAAGGCCACTTTACAGAGGCTCGTACTGACAGGATGCATTTTGTCTGTTTCTGATACTTGATGGAATCAGTTTTGGTCTTACCAGGAATACTTACGTTGAACATTTATATCCCTTGTGCTACAGTATATTCACATATTGTATAGTTTGTGTGAGAAGTACCGTAACTCTTTTCATGTACTCTCCCAGTTCTTGGGGAGGATGGAAGACATCATTGTCACGACAATCCCTTGAAACATGTATCACTTGCAAAATAAATTTTACCAAAAAGTCCCACTGGTTGCTGATAATTACTGGTAGATATGGATTCTTTTATTTGTATTTTTAGCCATTGCTTTTTAAATTAAACATTTAATTTTCGTCTGCATATATGAGGCAGTAAGATGAACATTTCCTGAATGGAAACTGTAATTCTACTGATCCTCCAGTAGGGGGTGCAAGAAAATCTCAAGTCATAGTGCCACCACTTCATTCATATATAAACCCTCTTTACTTACTTTTGATGCAGTAAATATTAAACATATTTCGTGTTTGTGTTTCTGTAACAGCTGCAGATAAATAATGAAAATAAGTTGCAACTATTTACAAATGATACACAAAAACTTAATTTATATGATTCATAATCAACAGTCTAGTAAAAAGATGCAAATGTGATAAATATTTATGTAAACATGACAGATACAAAGTCTAATGTTATAATGAAAGCTGGGATGGCCTCAATGTGGACATTTCTGATACTAATCATATTTTTGTTGATTACAACAACCCTTTATTTAAATAACAATAGAATGGAATAGAATACTTTAAACAATATATATGCCTTTAAGTTAATTAGAACAAAATAGGGGTGCACTGATCAGAAGAATGGGGCATCACTTATTGTTCCTCTTCATTCACTCATTAAAGTTATTATTATTATATGGTTGCAGTTTTTTTCTGATTTCAGATGATGTATAATCACTGCACTAACTGAACAAAATTGTATATAGTCTTTTAAACTAGTGTGTTTCTGCACTTTTTTACATTTTTTACATTTTCAACATGACACACCAAGTACAAGATAGACTGTTGTCCATCTCTTAACAATATATGGTGTTGGGACACTGAAGAACCAAATAATTTGTTCTCAGGTTAAATTTTAACTTTAATGGTAGTTACAACCTGGCTCCATGAGGGGAAAAGGATGCAACATAAAATAAAAGTATGCCAATTGACAACAACAACAAAAAGGTGGGAAGGGCAGGTGGTGCAAGTTAAACCAGATACATAAATAAAAATGTACCAACAAAACCAAAACACAAAGAAGCACCACCAACTTATTTCCCAGATAACAAAACAGCAAAACTTCAGGTTAAGCACAAAAGCTGCACAAACAAAAGCCACAACAAACACACTGAAATGGCCTTAAAAGCAGCCTGTCTCCAAAAGACAGCTGCCTTAGCTGCAGCTCGTCTTACACCGCCGTGGATGTGTGTAGAATTACCATTGGTTCTGAGAGACACTAATCAACCAAGTAGATGAGGGTGGCGTGGTGAGGAGGAGCCAACCCCAGCCAGGTGATGCCCGAGGAGTTTTCTATGCTGAATGAGGTAAAGTGATTAAAGGTGCCAGCAGTGGCAGTTACAACAAAGAAAAGGAACCCCTTCCCTTTCCAGGTATCCACTCCCTCCAAATTAATAAAACTTTAGGACCTCCTTTTGTGTTTTTAGCCAGACCTCAGATGAGGTCAGGCATTTCTCCTCATTTCACCCCAGGGCTCCAAAACCCATAGAAGCTCCTCTTTTTTGCCTTCCCTTAATGTCCTTCACATGAATACATGGGTTCCCTCCAGGGACTGTTTGGGTGCATCTAAAGTCACTCACAGTAAAAATCATCATAAAAGGTTATTTATCTTTAGCTCATACTGAAAGCACTTATGTTTCCATGTTATATAATATATAAATCGTCCTATTCAGTCAAATATGGTTCCTGCAGTTCCTTTGCTAACAATAGACGATGCAATCTAATGAATTGATGTACATTCCTGATATAGGCTCCTTAACATCAAATAAATTATAATTACAAGAAGAACAAATTGACTCACAAATGTTCAGAGATTTCACAATGTCCTTGGTGTAGAGGAGCCAAAAGGGATGGGCTGGCTCAGTAAATAGCTCTGGGAAAGGAAACGGCGCATACGTCTCCTTGATGAACTCCTCACATAAAACAACACGTAAACCTAATGGAAGAGTGCTGACAGAGATATTGCTGATTGTAAAGGCACTAATGGTTTGTGGGGATTAGCAGGCCCAGAAGGTGGCTTTAATCTTTTGGGAAGGCAATCTATTTTCTCTTTACCCACAAGACACAAGTTAAATTGATAGTTAGAAGGGTCAGTGTTTATCAGGGTTTTCACTAATCACTGTAATACCAGCTGATGACATTTCTGTCACTGTCACTTTTACTGAAAATGTATCAGCATTAGCACTGATCTTTGTTTGAACCCCAATTTAACAAGTGAGTTGCTTTACTGCATCTCTGTTTATTTTGTATGTGAATAGTCTTTTTGGGGGGGTGGGGGCCTGTCTTAAATGACTTCTCTAAACCAACAAAGTCCATTCTCTGGGAGTCACTGGAGGCCAATAATTTTTTTTTTTTAAGTTCCACTTGTATGCATACATATAGCACAGCTATACGAGGCTGAAAAGTTGAATAATACACACAGTTAAAAAACATATTCTGTCTTCTCTCACTGTGCACACTTTGTTTTGCACAAAAAGTCGAGGCTATAATGAGGTTGGTGTATTAAATAGCTTTGCAATATGTGTGTGAAGGTTTGTTTTCATTTTTGGTTCTATAATATAAAGCACTTCATGTTGTTTCCTCCATGAAGAACACTTTATAAATAAAGTTGCTTTAATTTGATTCATTCTAATTGAATACAAGAGTGGCCCTGTGATGGACTGGCGACCCTGCCTCTAGCCCGTTGTGAGCTGGGATGGGCTCCAGCCCCCCCGCGACCCCGTTCAGGGAAAAGCGGTAGAAAATGGATGGATGGATGAATACAAGAACCTTGATTAAATATAAAAGCCCATCATTACAATGATTTTTGTGTTTTTAAAAGCTGATATAGCAGTTTTTTTGTCTCTCTGAGGTCAATGCGTGCAACTTTATATTCATGATCTTACTCACATGATCCATCACTGTGATCAGATGCAAGATATCGAAAACATTTTGTAAGGTAATTGAGGCAATGAATTTGAAACATCAATTTCTCTTACAAGCAGAAAAGTTTATAATTTTAATTATTAGTTTGTATTTTATAGATGTGGGCTTTGCAAATAATTCTGTACTCATTTTTATTGCATTGTTTTATATATTTCTTTCAGATACATTTGAAGGAAAACACTGAAACTTACACTTTGAAGCATGCAGAAGCAATCACCTGCATTTTTTAGTGTTTGGTGGGAATTCCGGGGCTCTTAGCCGATTGTTTGCCCCGCTGTTATTGAAAGAAACACTTCATTTCTCTCAGGGTTAATGGTGCTCCGGCTAAGACAGGCAGTTGTTTCCATCGCTCTTCATTTGAATTCAATGGAAGCCCAGGATTCTGAACAAGTGCTCTTCACAGCGTCGCAGTGCTTCTTTTCTTTTCCAATCTTCTCTTTTTGGAAGGCCAAAATTTCTCCAACAAGATTATTATCCTGCTGGAGACATCTTGGCCTGCAACTTATCTGAGGTTTCTATTGGTGGGACATACAGTATATGATTTTTTTTTGCACAGATTCAAGATGTGCTGTTCCACAGACAGATAACTGCTTGTTTTCTGTTCATAGCTCGATTCAGTTTAGTCTTTTCTTTTGCAATTGTCTGTTTTTTCTGTTAAAACAGCTACTTCCTTGAGAATTACACATTTCTATTCATTTAACAAAGTCAAGATGATATTAGATGAGCAGCAGGCGATCTTTTGTCTCTTTTTATGCTCTTTCTGTCTCAGAGGGATAAAAGAGCCATTACTGGATCTTCATCAGACTTTCTCAACAGACAAAACCTCTTCAATCCTTTGTTACACAATCTATTCATATAATCCCCCTCAAATACATTACATAACAACTTATTGCAAAAGCATCATGTGTTTTACATTTTATGAGCTATACAAATATGTTTAACTTTTGGTTATGAGGATTATATTTGGGCTGATACATCCTGCAGTTAGACTGCAGGATGAGGATAAAGCAGCATTAGAGCACATGAAAATACAGCAGGGTGTTTAAACACACTGATGTGTGGCATTAACTTCACATGTCGTGGATGCAGCTTATTGCTGTAGCTGATATTTACAGACTGGTGTGTGTCAGATCATTATGAAGCACAAAATAGTCTCATTATTGTGTCTAAATAATCAAAAGTGAACACAAACACATGCACTCTTTGTACAGCCTTAACCCTTTATGTCATATCAACATATCATGTTTGATACACACTGTTTCTGAGACATTTTGCATCACTTTGTGACAGAAACTTTACTAAAAATCCTGTTGTTCACTGGTCTCCTGCACCCTGCTGAATATCAGCCAGCAAAAGATTACACAATAATAATTTTGACATATTACATGATAATAAATTTAACATGTTAAAAATCAAAATTTCTGCCCAGTTCTTCTTAATTTGGGCATTATGGGTTAAGTCCACGTCCACAGTTTGAATCTGCAACTGGACCTCTGTCTCATCCTTATTAGTTTCAATTTTTTATGTAATAATTAATAAAATTAATGGAGTTCACAGTTTTAAATATACTGTACAGAAATGTCAGCAATATGTATGAAAACTTCTTTTGTCACTGCTTTTATTTTTATGTAATTTATTTCTGCTGTTCATATTTTCGGTTAAGGTTTTTCTGTCTCATTTTTGTTTTCCCTTGCCAGCAGTTTATAAAAATAAATAAATAAATAAATCTAATATCATGGATATTTATTGTTTATTTGTTAGTAACATGATTTTGTTTTTGTGTTCACCTAAAATACAACAAACACAATTGTGCTACAGATGTTTTGAAAAGAAAAATAAGCGGATTAGAATAAACTAAATAAATGTGTGAGGCGTCTGAGGTTCGACTGTTCCAGATGGTTTCACCTTCAGATTGTTATCTTCCATGAACATCTCAGATACAGCTATTAGACAAGCCTGTACAGATAAATGACTAAATAACCAGACATAAAAGATCAATTCTTAAAGCACAAAGTTGTCCTTCATTTCTCATTCTTTTAGCAATCAGGTATTTTTCTCCTGCAGTCTCTGAAGCCGAGTCAGTTCGTACCACTGAGATTACTTTTAAAGCCCTCATTCTGGCAGAATTATTACTGCAGCTTGTAAAGAAAAACCTACCATCAGCATGACTCACTTTAATTTCATATAACATAACATACAGGTGTTGTATTAGCATAAAGTGATCATTTAAAGATTAAATAAATCAATGTTTAGAATATCTAAATCAATTCTAGCAAAAAACCTTTCATTTGTGCTGATTAAATCTCCTAAGTCATGAATATTTTACAGCTGTGTGTTCAATTTTTCGTGACTTTTTGTTTATAGTGCACTGCCATCAGCTGTCAAACAGTGGAACAGCTTCCAAATGACTGTGAGAATGAATATCACATCATCTGAGGCTTTATGAATAAAACAAACAAAATCATTTTAAAAGCATTTCTGCACAGCATCACAAGTCGGCAAAGACTTCAATCCAGTTCCTCTGACACCGTAAGCAACACATGAGAATTATTTCACATCAGCATGAATACAAAATAGAAAAACCTGTAATAAACTACATTAAACATGTCTCAGCGTGTTTCATGTGCATTTCTGAGAATGAGCAGATTAAAACTTCCTGAATAAAGAAAAAAATGGATTTAATAAAAGGAAACAAATATATTTTATTTTCAAGCATCAATTATTTTAAGCACTTGACAAAAGTATTTTCATGTAATACCTTTTAGAACATTTAAAATCGAACATATTTACATAAGATTTACACAGAGTCAAAGAGTAGAAATATATTAAATACTTTCATTTCTATTTCAAACACACAAGATGTTACAGGGTTACAGGCCATAGTTAGTTAGTTAGTTAGTTAGTTAGTTAGTTAGTTAGTTGTTGGGCCTGTAACCCAATAATTACTGATTATATTAAGACAGTTTGACAGGTGCCAAACACCGTTCTACTGTCACAGCATCATAAAATTAATAGTGTATAAAAATCAATCATGCCAGTTGTAAGCACTGAAACTAAAAGTGCTCATTGTGGAGCAGACAACAGGAGAGAACATGTATGTATTCCCAGTCCACCTGCATTTGAACCATACTAACACCAGCTACCATGGGACTCTAAACCTTTTACTCTGGTTAGAGCCACCTGGATGAAATCTTTTCCAAAAAAAAGCTTCTTCAGTACGCTATTCTAATTCTCTTTACTGCAATTACTTGCAAAAAAACATGGTGTTTTTTTTCATTTTTTAAGACACAGCATAACCTTTTAGAAATGAGTTCTGTGTATATCTTGATGACATAATCATAAAATATACTAAACTGTTTTTCATCTTTATCTGATCAAGTTTGAATGAAAACCTGATGCTTTTCCTTATGTTGGGAGGAGTGTCAAACAGCTGTCCCACTGTCTTGTTAAACATATTATATGAGATTGAAGTAACACTTTAAAAGGACAATATCAGTCCTTTTTTTATTATTTCTAAATTCTGTGTTAAAACTGACTTTTTTTCCCACTTTGGTGTATGCAGACCATGGGAAGAGTAGCTACCACTTCAGTGACAGCTAATGGGGAATGGATTAATGAATAAACTTTATTACTATTTTTATATTACTATCTTTTATGACAGCTTTAGGAAACAACAGTTTCAGCTTTTTTTGTGATTTTCTATCAATGTTATTCTTTTTCTTTGTCAGTAGAGCTCAGCTTGGATCAAAATCTTGATAACCAGACAGTAATATCCAGGATTTGGACAGTTTTGCCAACTGCCTTGCGGTCTTTAGAAAAAATGTGTTTATTAAAGAACTATGACACTTCATAATTTTCTTTTTTCTTCAGCATTATTAGATGGAAACTAAGAAATCAGCCCCTTTTATGCAGTAAAATCTGTAATCAATAGCTACATAAAGTCAAGCATTTGCTTGCATCTTCTTTTATCTTGTGTTTTTGTGCAGATTTTATTTGCTGTATTTTCATTCTTCATGGAAACCTTTGTTCTATTATTGTTCCTACATGTATTAAATCTATGCCCACAGCTAAGAAGAAATGCTGAATCTGATCATATATTCAAATGTTTAGATGTGTTTGAAACAATATTCTCATTTCTTTTCTGTTTACTGACTAAATCTGTTAAAGATTTCTGTGAGGCCTGCTGTTACCATGGTTACAACAGGTCTCCAAAACAATATATTAATAAATATACCTACGGTTTATTATTTTAAAAGTAGCTCTGGATTTATTTATTTATTTATTTATTTATTTATTTATTTATTTATTTATTTATTTATTTATTATTTGCTATTTACACAGTTATTATACAATGACTCACATGACATGTACAACATATCATGACCCGTGAAATACTTTGAATGTGCAATATATATATATTTCTTTTTTGAATGTGCAATATATTTATTAGACATACACATCATACTTACATATGCAAATAACTCGAGTGTGCACATCTGTTTATTCTGTTTATTCTGTGAATATTTTTATACCATAGATCTTTCTTATTTACCTTCTGTACTGCTTTTGCTCTGACACTGAGGATGGCTCAATCTCGTTATACTGTGTATAATGACAATAAAAGGCATTCTATTCTATTCTATTCTACAACAATTGTTTAGGGGACAATCAGGGGACTTTCACTGACAACAACATGAACAGTTTGATTATTTATTTCTGAGGCATTTTTCTCATTGTCCTTGTAATTTAGCACATTTTTCAGATGAGGCCTTGGTGCTTGTGACTGGGCACATTGTCAGTCTTTTTAAATTTGTGACACTTTTTCTAAATCCTCCATGATCAGATCTTGTTCTTTGACATCATTTCTACCAGCCAAAGACTCTCCTTCCTGACGCGAGCACTTCCCATTTCTCACCAAAACTGATCCAGCTCTGGAGCCTGATCTACTGGGAATGACAGGCGGAACCGGGAGCACAGCATTTCCTCTGACCCGATGTGAGAAGGTCCTCTGACGCACAATCTCTACAGAGCACAGCTGGAATTTGAAAGCTGCCTGAAAGCCTCTGCGGAAGTTCTCGTTGAAGAACCCATAGATGATGGGGTTGACACTGCTGTTGAAGAAAGCTAACCAGTGAGCAAAGGGATACACATAAATATTAATGACTCTGTATTGATACTCTGACAGGCTGGCGTAATCACTCAACATCATCAGTGTCCACAAAGGCAGCCAAGATAAGATGAAAAGCAGCGCTACAATGAGAAGCATCATTATAACTCGCTTCTTCTTCCTTGAAATTGTGTGACGACCCTCCATGTTTAGTTTGTTGTTTCCGCTTCCCTCTCCATGTGCAGTTCCGCTTCCTCTTACTGAAGGAAGAGTGGTCTTAAAAAGGGTATAGCCAATGCGGGCATACATGATAACAATCAGACTGAGGGGAGCAAGGTAAATGTTTGCAAAGAGGACAGTGGTGTAGATTTTCCGCATCTCCTGACTGGGCCAGTTCTCTCTGCACCAGTAGAAGGGATTGGTTTCTCTGTTGTGGCCAGTGACTATTCGCACTCTCTGCTCCTTTGTGACCTGGAGCATGACCCCTGATGGACACATGATGAACACAGCCATGACCCATATGATGACAATAATTAGCTTCGAGGTGGCAATGGTTAGCTTCTGCTTGAAAGGGTAGACAATGCAGCGGAACCTGACGAAAGAGGGAGTGAAGGTAATCAAGTTCAGTAGAATTTGACACGCACATAACAAGAGATGATGCAACA
This sequence comes from Pseudomugil gertrudae, assembly GCA_037177535.1. NCBI lineage: Eukaryota > Metazoa > Chordata > Actinopteri > Atheriniformes > Pseudomugilidae > Pseudomugil > Pseudomugil gertrudae. The sequence continues at coordinate 4,586,895 of JBAMHV010000020.1, forward strand.
ACCTTTACCTGTCAACAGCAACTGCAACTAGAGTGAACACGGATGCTGACACAGATATACCTTGAACCATCCCACTTAGCTTACACACAACACTCCCAAATGGCCATCCTGTAGGTATGAGGAAATTATTTTTAAAAAAAAGATAAAAATGTAAATGAAATTAGCTTACACTGATCATTTAAAGCCCTTTATCTACTTTTTCTTGTCTCGTTAACTTATTTTATTCTTACCTGTTATGATGTTGTCCACCAATGTGGTTGGCATGCAGAAAATGCCAACCAGCAGGTCACTAATGGCAAGGTTGAGAATAAATAAATTGGTGACGGTGCGCATGTTCTTGCTGCGCAGCACGATGAAACACACCACTACGTTGCCCACCATGCAAACCACAAAGATAAGCAGGTAAGACAGAGTGAAGACCGCAGCCACGGAGGGTTTGTGGAGGTAGAAATCCACATAGGTGATATTCTGCTGTGTCAATGTTGAAGAGTTGGAAGGGTTAGAGTCCCCAAGTGTCGAGTTAAAAGCTAGAGTCTCCGACATGGTGATTTCTAGATGTAAGAGAGACAGAGAAATAAAATCGTGCAGCTGTTAATTCCCATATGAATGTCCTGCTATGAGTTTGGTATGATTTCTGGGTTAAATCATTACAGGAAAAATAACACTTAATAACATAGTAACACAGCCAGCGTACCATCCTTCACCAGAGGGCATAATCAATTGTTTCTTTAAAAAAACAATATAACATCATAAGTATAATCAATATATGAGTTTATGTGTTGCGTTTACTTTAGACATGCTCACGGACAACAATGAGCAAACCCCTAAATGAGGAAGTGTTACAGATCGGTATCAGTCCTCACCTTCTCTCAGTGAGTTTTTGACCTGCTTTCCCCTGATTGTCACTCCTCTGTGTATCTTATCACCCTGCACATAAATGTGATTTCCAGGTCTGCAATGTGCACATTTAATAGTTAAGCATTTAGAGAAAATGGTGCTCTAACTGATTTGTGAAATTTAATTTTGGCTTAAGAAACAGGAAAGTGCTTCTCTTCACATGTCTGCTATGGCTTCTAAATGTGATCATTTAAAATAAAGCTTTGCAGAATATTGTCCTTTTTTATTGTTTTATTTTTAGCACATCTTTCACAGCAGATGTTTTGGGTCAGTTTGCTTTCTTTCCTTTATAACAATCATGCTCAGCAGTATAAACAGACCAAAGTAGGCCAGGCTTAATAAGCTTAGAATATTTGATTAATTTCATGTAATGATCATTTCATGTTTTGAAAAAGCTTTCACTATTTAATGGATGCTTCTTAGCTGATATCGTCATTGCTTTTGGATGCTTACAAATCACATTCACAATTCTGCACTGAATGTTTTATGGGTGTAGTCTCCATCTGCAAAACCGGCCTCTTCAAACTCACTCTCTAAACTTCCAGGGGTCATTTTTGGAAAAAAAGTAAAAAGGAAAAACTGAATATCAAATATCAAACTCTTCTTTAACATAGATGGAGACATTTATACCTGTTTCTAGAATACTTTGACAAAATCAGACATTTTTGTACAGTAAGGATGTTCAACCTCTGTTGTCTGAGATATTAAGTCAATTAGCTAATTATGCTTCCAAAAATCTTGTGATTAATCTCTGTTTCTAAATAATAATTTCAATATCTGAATATAAGAGCAATTTTTATCAATAATTAGTTTTTACTAACAAAATCAGGTCATACAGGTGTTGCAATGGAAGGAAATCACTGATACACAATACTTTCTAATATAGGTTTCAGAGTTGCCACATAATTTTACACCATATTTTCTTACCTTATTGGGAAACTGTGTTTAAATTGTATTCCTTTCTTCTGTCTTTAAAGATTAAATATGTCCAGTTCAATGAAAATGTCCCTGTTTAGACCAAAAAACTGCATGCTTTCATGCATGTGTAAGACCCTATGCTTGTGCTCAGTGCTCCTGCCATGTAGAGACTGCTGTAGCATTTATTGATGACAGAGAGGAGGCAAGATTCACTTAGGAGAGATGTACTGGGAGTACTGCGCATGTTACATGAGGAGAGGTGCTGGGAATTGAATAATATATACAGAATAGTTTTGCTAATGAGAGGCAAATGTTGCCCAGCTGAACCGTCTCACACGTTTCTGTTGTCATCAGTTTGAACATGATATGAGGGATAACACTGCTTATATTGGAAAAGCATTAATATTAATTGGAGCTGAATTTTACTTGGCTGCAAATATACAAACATCAAATTACATTTGGTGCATTGCACATGTTGGTAAAAAGAAATATTTTGCAGAATATTTCATGAAGATAAAATTGAAAAATACTAATTTTTGCTTATTGATGCTTATTGAACAAATCATTAATCGTGTTGAAGCAGTAAAGTGTGAGAAAATATAGGCAGAAGAAAATGTAATAGCCTGGATCTGTATGAAGGATGTCATTTCACAAAAAAAATGGATAAAGATATAGTATACAGAAAACATCTGATGGCTCACGATGACATCTCAGAAAAAAGCCTTTTCTCAGCATTGATTTAACTCTTAAAAAATTCCAATTCAGATTAATTATTTTTAGCCTTATTTTTCATTGACACAAATTCTGTTATTCTTGAAAAATTTGCACTTCATTTTCAGGGGTTTGCAAACATACAAATGATTGGTCCTCCTTGCCAGAGAGCCCATAAAAAGAGAAGCAAAAGAGTCATAAAGAACTGCACACTTAGCTGAGCTGACAACATATTACACCATAAACCATTTATCAAATACCACCCTTATTAGCAATCAAAAATAATTTACCTGCTGCTAATCAAATTATCTCAATTAAATAAAAATCATCAAAAAGAAGCACCTTGTTAAAAGCAGATGCTTTTTCAGTTTGCTGGCCTGCAGCATTCATGTGCGTCAAGTAAGAAGCTATGATCTTAGAGAAGGTAAAGAAAGCTTATAAGGTCATTTACATATGAATATGGTGTCTATTATTCTATACCGAAAGAGATTTAGAACTAGATGAATGGAGGACAGCTAATAATTTTCAGCAAGGTGAGGCCAAGTTACAGTAAGACCATGCAAAACTCAGGAAGTGCATTACAAACTCTACACGCTTCAGTTACCATGTTCAACGGTGAAATGTATTTATAGCATCTTTGGAGGGTAAAAGGAACTTAGACTTTGTCATATGCATGGGAACAAACTGAAACACCTCCAGAACAATGTCCTTTGGACAGACCAAAGCAGAGATATATAGTCACAGTAAACGCACATCTGCTTTTAGAGAACACCAAATAAATGAAAACATCACATCTCATGTTAACTATAAAGCATGATAGTGGGCGACTGATGATTTGGGCTTGTTGGGCTTTCCTTCACACTTGACACACATACGTGTTGCTGAATGCTAACAACAGATATATAGATGACATTGGTCTCTGTAGGTTTGTGTGATACCCTGGGGATTTAGGTCTGTAAGGCTCAGTCAGGGCACCAAAAATGCCTGCTAACATGTAAAATATACTGTAATAACATACTGAAAAGGTACATGATTAAAAAATAAATAAATCATTTTTTTTAAAAAAGAAACGAGTACATACTTTTTACAGTATCAGACTAATTAAATCGTGACGGATGCTACATCTAATTGGCCATTTGATAACTAACTTATCATCAACGACATTGATGTGTTAAACTGTTGGTATCTAAATCGCAGAGATTCAATTCAGTTCAATTCAACTTAATTTATATAGCGCCACTTCATGACAGTGTCATCTCAGGGCGCTTCACATCTTATATGAGCCAATTCATCAAATAGCCTCGATAAGGGAAACCATAAGATTGCATTGAATCTTGACTTTGATGCAATCCCCATCCTGAGCAAGCATGAGGTGACAGTGGGAAGGAAAACTCCCTTATAAGAGGAAGACAAAACCTCCGGCAGAACCCGGCTCAGGGAGCAGAACCCGGCTCAGGGAGCAGAACCCGGCTCAGGGAGCAGAACCCGGCTCAGGGAGGGCAGCATTCATTTTGACTAACTTTTAATTTTTTAGCCATTAGGGTTATAAAAAAAATAACAAATAAGTAAAACATTAATATGTGAGTTGAGTGTTTTTTCACTCTTTTCTTCACTTTTCACTTTTTCAATCTTTAAAAATCTGCCTCGTTATATGAATTCAATTAACTTATATGCATTCATATGCATATTTATATGCACATCTATAATGCCTGTTGTCTTGATCTATTTGGTTCTTTGCAGCACTAATTAACTTGATAATAATCTAAATAAAAATGCTCACAGTACAAGTCTAATATAAATCCTCACAGCATGAATCTTAGATAAAAGGAGAGAAATCAGGATTAAATCTTATGAATATCACATGAAGATGTGAACGGTGTTCCCCCTGCTCCTTGCAAAAGCCACTTTTTTAAAAGGTTTTTCAGATCTAAGTTCAAAGTTAAACCCTAAGCGATGTAGAGGTACTATCAGCGTGATAGTTTCAGAGGAATAAAACTTTCTAACATTAGTTTTATTTGTAATTTTTATTTTAAAAGTTTAGCTTGGTATCTGTGAGCAACACAGACCTTCATAAAGACCTGAACATAAGCCTTTTAGGATGCAGATTTAGATTTTGTAACAGTATATTGTGTATAGAAATGGTCAATATTATGGTTTAAATTACTTTAAAACTGCTGTGTTACAGTAGTGAATTTTATCAAAGTGGTGCTTTCAGTGTTTAATCAATATCTTTAATGATTTGTGCAAGGTTCATTAAACAGGTCAAAAAAGTTCACCTCTGTAATCTAGGCCCTGTCAATGTCAATTTATTTTTTGCGCTGTTTTACAAGATTATTTATATATTTAGACATAAAAACAGATACATTTATTAGTTTGAAACATTTTAAAATGAATCAATGGTCATTTTTCAGCAAACCAGCAGACTTTGCTGTACTTCTAACTATTTATGCTGGAAAATTCATCACTTGCTTTTCTTTGTGAAAGTGGTCTTTCACTGATTGCAGGCTCTGTTAAAATAAGAGCCTGAAAATGCAAATTTATTTAATGCTAGTCCCTGAAAGCAAACTTCTCAACATACATAATTTCTTGCCTACTTATCATTTATGTCAAGCTCTTCTCAAAGATATACCTTTGTTATTTCCACCATGTGTAATATACAGTAGCATTACTTCAGCAGAGTTGATATGTCATCATAATGCAATGGTAACTGTGAAGTTGTCAGAATAATGGCATGTTCATTGCCACTAATCAAACAATTGCTGATGTAATATAAGTGGGGGAAAAGCTAAATATGTTTTCCTTACATGCAAATGTTCATGATAATTGTTACAACTGAGTATGACTGCAACATTAACCAAGAATATCTCTGAAAGATATCTCTGAAATCCAGATCCAGAAATCAAAATTATGGTTAAATGACACAACTTGCTTCGCTCTGGGTTACTATAACAATGATAATATGTGTTGCAGCTTGTTTTTCTGAACAATAAAATGTTTATTTAGAGACTCACTTCTCATTTGAGGTCCTACTACAAATCACTCCAGAGCCTTTTTCTTTCTCCGTGTTGTACTTTTTTTCTTTTGGCTAGAAATGTGTTTTTCACTTGACACCTTGTAGGAATTGTACGTGTATTCTGGCTGTGAGATCACATTGTATGGCAGCTGACACATTGTTAACAAGTGTGATGCTGTAGACCAGACTTTCTGGTGCTTTTGGCAGCTCTTTTATCAGTTTGTTTTGCCGTTACAATCAGACACATCCATAGAACAGCGGCTAATTAAACATATGTTTTGATGATGTTATCAACAAGTGTCGGACTGTACATATTACCAAAAAAGGGGGAAAAATCAAATTGCCAGTGTGTCCTTGCTGAACTGTCTGTAATGCCCTGAGGGAAAACACACTAATGGCTCCACTGAGAAATAACACAGTGAGCTCATCCTGAACATGCAATCATTGGACAGTGTTATAACCCTCGGAGACTGTGTCATGAGAGGGATGAACAATGTGTACTGTTGGTTTATTGAGAACATTAAAGCTGTCAGGGTGAGAGGTAAAACAGCAACATATCAGTTTTGATGGGGATTGAAATATCCTTGGTACAATTTATTTAGTTTAATGAATTAATAGTTTCATGTTTTCAGAACAAGTTATTTATCTGTATTTGCTTGCTTCCACCCTTCTGACCAAACATGTTTTCAAAGCCCCAGAAATACTAAAAAATGAATGATATCAAATGCTTCTAAATATGTTTGAAAAAACCTTTTCCCTGGATGAAGTCATTTTAGCTGTTCAAGATTTAAATGAAATCATGACAGTAACACATGAGAGTATTTTAATGGCTAAATTTAAACACCCAAGATGCATAGATACTTCCATATTTATTATTCAAAGTACAACCTTGGAAGTAAATAAAAATGATAACCAGCAATGGAGCACCATTCATTCATGTGTAAACAGCTAATTGAGAATTCAGGACTTTTCTTACCTACAGCAAACTACCTTCTGCAACAGGCATGTGAGAAAGGCAAACAGGAAATATCTGGTTGGTGTGACCTGGAATAAATCAATTCTACTTGCATACTTAGCTGGAATGGATTTTTATCAGGGTAGGAAATCTGGATTATTTTGGCATTCTAATGAGGCACCAATTGTACAGACTCAATGAATAATTCATGAAACCTTTTATGGAAAAAATCTTTGGGTTGTAGAATTAGGAAAACTCACTGATGCCTCTCCACATATTCCATTAACAAATGTCACTTACTGTACTAGCAGCTCTACTCTCTCTTCAAGGTCTTAGTAAGAGCATGGGAGCTTTCCTAGTTAGTCTTTGCTTTGTGGACTTAGAGAAGTCACTCGACTGTGTGCACCAGTGACTTCTGTGGGGAGTAAAAACTATTTTGTCTTTATTTGTTGATCTAAATAGAAAGATTAATCAAAGAGCTGTGGCAGAAAGGGTTTAATTAGTCAAAGTCAAAGAGGGTTTATTTGTCACATGTGCAATTATACACAGCATAATTGTACAGTGAAATGTATTTTTCTATCTGCATTCTTTAACATCAGGAGAAGAAAATCCCAATATTCATGAAATAAAATAAAATAGAACAGAATGGAAGGATGTTGGGATTTTAAATAAGATGATAAAAATAAAAATAGCAGCATACTTGTGTATATTGTATATTCGTATACTTATTTACATGTGCAAATATAAATATAGTTCGGGAGAAAAAAGGTTCAGAATGCAGTTTAAGGTTCATTTCCCCACAATGGGATGAATAAGATCCTGTGTGGCTGGTTTTCTGAAAGAGTATATCAGCTGGGGAAAAAACATGAACCCATGAAGCAAATTACCCTTCAGCAGGGTGTCTCTTTTAAAAAAAAAATACAAGTATTACAGTACAAGTGTCATGTTAGACCTTTTTCATACTGTGTATGAGCAGAGGAGAAATAGGAGGGTAACCCCGCACCTCAGAAATCAGTCTGCACTGAGAAATCGGTGACATAACACAGCAGATAGTAAAGTTTTGGAGAAAAAGTATTTGTTTACATGAGGACTCTAAGCTTGGTTGGTTTAATTTCATATACATTATTTACATTTTCATAAAAAGACATTAAATGTTATTGAGATAATCAGGGAAAAATCAAGATGAATTGTAGAATTATTCATCTCAAGGGCTGCAAAATGAATATTTTTCATTAAAGAGCGTTAAACACATTTGAAGTGGTTGCAACCAGCTATGGGTGATGCTTTCTAGTATTTAACATAGAAATTGCTTGAACCGACACATTTTCATGAAGGACTTATTTCAGCTTTGATCAGTTTTTTTTTTTGTAAATGAGCATTTCTGCTCATGGTAGCACACTGCTGCTGTTAGGTGCAAACCTCTTTTCTCCATAAGTTTTGTTTTTAGGAAATAAAAAGAAAATGTTCCATAATACCTGTACATTATGTGAGCAACCTTTGATTTTTTTACATCATAGTCATATATTTGATTGTGTCTATACTTTATTAAGACATAAAGGGGGACAAATAAACAAATTTATAAAGTTTTTTAAAAAAAACAAACATGATTTCTGGATGATGCAATGATGAGGTTTTTGCCCGACAGCAGTTAAACATAGTTTTTCCTTTGCATATTGAGACAGAGTTGAGAAGAGTCACCACTGCCCCCTTGAGATAAAAAATGTTTTAACACCACATGTTCAAGATAAAGTCTGTACTTGAACCTCTGTTTACACAATGACATGTTGATTTATGACTATCAATGACAGACAAATGTGCTTAATATATACTGTAAATGTAAAGTCAGTGTTATATGTGTAATATTTGAGAACAAATTTGTTATGTGAAGCAGAGGATCATGCTTAATGCTGCTGAAAGGTATGCAACACATGTCATTTTCATTAACTTGAGATGTCAGCTGCAAAAAAGAGAGAAAAAGATATATCTTTGACACCAAGGAGAATTTAATCACATTTTTTTTGCCTCTTACAGTAAAGATAACCCAGTAATTCAGTAATAAGCCAATTTGTTGCATTAGAACCAACTCCTGATCATAGAATATGTTTCTGAAAGTTTGCTGAGACACTGAGAGCTTGTAATAATTCTGTAATGACACAAGTTAACACACTTTACTTAAACCTGGTCTTTATGAATTTCAGAGCAGATTAGCTGTTAACTTCTATGTTGATCAAATCATAGTAACATAAATAAATAAATTAAAATAATGAATGAGCTGTGTGATAAACTAGTGTACATGTCTTATAGCTTCATTTGGCTGTAAGTTGATAAACTGGTAACAGAAAGAGTTAAAATCTTGAGGTGACATGAATTCATTTCTAGTTGTAAAGCCACATATAAGTTGGAATAAAGAAAGATTCCATATGTCATTAAAATCTAAATTTAGATATTTTAATACACTTTATTTGTAGATTCAGATTCAATTCTAATCATGGAGAAATAAAACGCAACAACTTGTAAAAGAATCAAAGGTTTGTTTTATTTAAAACTTTACTTCATAGAAAAAACAATGACATTTTCTTTTTTCTGAGTAAGCTGTGTGTATAAGATGCTTGTATAAAACTGGTTGCAGCATGAATGCATTAAACATACAACAGTCATTGAATCGGAACCAGGAAGCTAAAAAGGTGTGTAGAGTACAGAACAAATTGGAAGACGGTGTGCTTTTTGGGTCACAGCAACTTTTACAAGCTTCACATTTTGAAAACACAATAAAACTGTGATTAAATTCATGAAAACCTTTTGGGGGGAAATAAACAGAAACTAAACTGATAGCGTAGGTCCTTATTGCGAGATTATACATGAATATTTCATTTATACAGTAATTCATTACATTCAGACATGTATTAATATCTTACATCAATAGAATCTGGTACCAGTGTGAACTCTAACCTGCAATAGATGGATAATTTAAACATAGCAAAGTTTACAGCTAAATGAAATATGGATTATGCACAAACCTTAGTATCTCATACTAAAATTCATTTTGAAGTAAAAATCTAAAAGAGCGTGAGGAGTAATAACTGAAGTTCACACAATAAACCAGTTTTTTCACAACCAGGAGTCAGATCACATCTCTCACGGCCTTTTTTTTATTTGTATAATAATAATAATAATAAATAGAAAAAAAGTGTAAAGTAATATGGACAAATATTTAAACATCAAATTAAAACAGCATTTTAAACAAAAAAATTATCTAAAAAAAAAAAAAGTTGAGCTGGTGGTCAGATTGCATCCATGAAATGCATTGAAGACATTAAAAACTTATCAGTATTTTGTGGAAATTGCTGTCGAGTTACCCTTTAACACAATGCATTTGAACTTCAGTTATAGTACTTCATAGTAATAAAGAAATAAAAAAATACAATATGGTAAGATCACAGAACTAAAGGATACTGAAACTGTGGAGATCCACTGTTCCGATTTAGAAGTAATAAAAAAAAAAGTCAAATCACTTTTATTACAAATCATTGCACAACTGATTTATTAAACATTTCATGTCTGGTACCTACACAGAATTAGAGGTAGAGCTACATAGAAAGGTATCATGTATCTATTTCTCCCTAAAACAGGGAAAAGACAACAAAGACGATACCAACAATGAAGAAGTTATGTTCAGAATACCCATCTCTGGTGACATTAAAGCCATACGTTAATTTGACGACCATATGTTTTGCTCAGTTCAAATATAATAAATATAGTTTAAAAAAAGGGGTAGTAAAAGAAAAATGAAAACATAGAAATTCCAGTCTATGTTCTAAAACTGAGAGAAGCCTTCAAGATATGAATATAGAGCCTTGAATGAATACTTGACAATTACAAATATGCCCATTAATACAAATTAAAAGCTCTCTATTTGTGCATAGATGACTTTTTGTAGCCCTTTTGTTGACGAAAACATAAAGGAGGACCTCTGTCCAGATACAGTACATCCACTGTGTGTCTAGTTTCCAGCAGTTAGGATTTACCTAACTCCCCGAAAAACAATAAAAATACATAAATCTACAAAAAAAACATAAGAAGAGAAGCTTTAATATTTGTTGTACTTTATATTGAAAAAAATTCAATAGAAAATATTGGGGAATTCCTGCTAATATGTACAAAGTGAGAATAAATGTGGAGAAAGTATAAAGAAGCTTATTGCATCACGGACTAATTATGAGCCTGCATCTTAAAACTGATGGTGGATAAATGAATTAACTTAAAAACAAGTAGTGTCATATAAAAACTGCATACAGATGACTTTAGATAGCCCTTTCTGCAAAAACATTGTACAGACAAATAAAGGTCAAACAAATTTCACTTGACATTTTCATCCAACTATCTGGATTTAACTCTTTACATTCATAATATTACAAACACCGTTATGAAGCGGCACTGTGGTAGAGGGATAAAAGATGGCTACGTTTGCAATGTTGTGCTGCGTCTTTGGAAATTTCTTTCACAGCTCAGTTTCAGAGCCCCTTTTCCAGAAGTATCCGCTATCCTCCTGATCGATTCGGATCCGAGGTGAACCGCAGTATGTGAATGAACCTCTGTCAAAGAAAGCAAGAAGATGCACTAATGTAAATATGACATGAGTTCAAAATCCCACAGTATGAGTTACTGTTGGAGTCAATGTGGTGCACAAATGCAAGAATGTACTCACTTACACATTGGGAGACTCAAAATAGTGCTCAGCATGGTGAATGGGGGTCCAACTGATGTCCTGATGGAAAAGAGGAGAAAAACACCCATTATAAAGAATCAGAAATCCTAAATGCAGCAGGAAAATAAAGAAGAAAAGCAAGCATTGCAAAGCTTCTTTAATGTTACAATGTAAAGAATAAAGTGACTGCTAAAGAGTCAAGAGTGGCAGGTTGGTAGTCAGATCTACTGGGTCAGTATGAGAGGAGAAATAAGAGCACAAAGCTTTTAGAAGCAAAGTTTGAGCAGCTCTTGGAGACACAGCAAAGCAAACCCTGGCTAGTACTCACTATCCAAAGATTTATCCCCCAACATGGGCTCCTGCTCCATCATATCCAAAGAGATTTTTATTGTGGGGATATTTTCATGGTAGGGGAAGTCAGACTGTGGGATGAGGCAGGGACATCATTAACGCTCACAGACACTGTTTTGGTTTTTGTTTTTAAAGGTGAGGATCTACAGGAGGTTGTATAACCACTTGAAGAGTGGATGCATAAGAAAAGTCTGTATGCATTTATTCTGCAGAGCTGGTTACTTACAAAGTCCGTTTCACTGTCAATGCTTCCCTTCTTCTTGTTTTTCTTTTTCTTGTCATCTTCTTTCTTCTTCTTATCTTTTTCTGGAATCACATCGTCCAGGTAGCTGAGGTCATGTTGGGAGAAAAGGAAGTCCATGGCCTTTCGGACAGCAACCAATGCCAAAATCTATAAACAGAGGAGAGGTTGGTTTAAAGGTCTGGAAATGAGCTCTACTTCTGTTCAGCTACATGTTGCTCAATTCTCACCATGACAGGGAAAATGATGGCAGCCACAGTGGATTTAAGGATCCAGAGGAGGGCTAAACACAAGGCCTGGATAAAGGTGAAAAGGTGAATGCGTCTCTGAGGGACATGACGCAGGTAAATCAGGTCTGGCTGGTGTTTGGCAGGCATGAGGAGCAGCTGCAGACGATCCATGAACTGACAGAAGCAATCAGAAAAGGTCAGGAAATGACGTGCACATGAAACATGCTGTGAGGAGTAGGAGGCTCATACAATCATTGTAAAGGTAATATTTTACATTGATTTGCTAATAGCAACCCCCCATAATATCTCACACCTATAGGTAGGAGCTATTTGGTCTTGTGATTTGAAATGGTACTAATTGTACTAATACATTTCATGTTCAGTCTTCTCTCATAGCAGTTTGCAGAACGCTTCAACATTATTATTTATCTTTCCCTTCAAAGGATTTTTTTAGCTCATGACTGACAGCAGAAGCAATTTGATGCAGATCATGTTGACCTAAAGAGCACAATTACACCCTGAGCAAAAAAGGCAGCTAGCTGATTTCACATGGTGAGAAGGCTTTCTCTTCTTTTTGTGGAAATGTACACAATAAGTTGCATGTTTTGCAGACAATACGCAGGCTGAATGTACTCACCTGGACACCATTGAGTGATGCCACACCCATATAGAGGAACACACCATACAGCACAGGCATGGGAATGAACTACAGAACATAAAGGAAAAAGAACAACGTGTCCTTGTAAAGGCTGAGAATTAAGATTAAGATAAGGTTTAAAACCTACTTTTATGTTAGTTTAAATTTAATGTAACAAGTATTTGTTTTTTAAGAATCACTGCTGTATAAAAAATAACCCACAAGCAGCTTTTCTAAAAACGTCCTTTAGGTGGATGGACACGGTCGGGTGGCACAGGTGTCAGCTTCATAAGTTCTCAGTATCTCAGTATTACCTACATTAGCTTCTCATCATTCTTAAAGTAGTTGAAAAACTAATATTAACTCAGGTAACCTTGCAGGCTTATTAAAATAACATCAAAGGGAGATAAAATGGGAAAAATGAAAAGATAAAAAGTAATCTTGCATGTCATATTAGTATGGATGGTAGGAGAAGTGAGGGAAAGAACATGTATTTCCAGGACCTAAAGCAACAGCAAAAGCATAAAATGGCCACAGGGGGGAGCAGCAGTTCACACAAACTGCCCTCCGTTTCCTCCTCATGTTTGGCATCTTAATGAGGGAATGGAAACTCGAGAAGCCACTTTGCAGCAATTGAAGCTTAAAATCCTGATGAACATGCTTATTTCTCACTGAATTACTTCAGCTATGTGATTTTCTAATCGGATGAATGAAAAACATCAAATTATCTTAAATTTAAGTGAGGTGTCTTAAAATAAGCAGACAGTAATCCACATTTCCATGGAGGAATTAAGACGTTTGAGCTGTACCTTGAGGATAGGAGCCATGAAGACGGAGAGTCCCGTCAGGAGGAACACAAAGATCCCAGTAACTCTTTGCTCTCTGGGTTATAGGACAAAAAGAACAGCAGTAAAGTACAAACTACTTTTTAATAACAGCCAAAAATGCAGAAAAAGCACACTTAACATAACATTACTTGACACAGTCTCCTTCAGCAGGAGCTGTAAGTACTGAAGCTGTCCTTCACTGATAGCAAGTGTATAAAACATGCAGTAATGGGAAGAAAACTAATCATGTTGACAATGAAGATCACTCATCTGAAGATATCATTTATGCTAGCCAAAGATTTATACTCTTAAAGAACCGTCTTGTGCAAAAAGGAAAAACTACATTAAAATGTGTCATTCTAGAAATCTCATAATGCTGATATATTAACTCACCTGACACCCAGGAATTTGGGCTGCTCCCCAGGTGCAGACGTCTCGGTTTCCATTTTCAGAGAATCGATGTGGGCAATGGAGATGACCGTGGCGGCTACGTACCATGGCAACCCCATGAAAGAGCAGATTATCATCAGGACGGCCACCCAGAACAGGTCCAAGTGATACCCTGCTCCTTTCTGAACCAAGATGAATGGACATGAGTAAAGGTGATGAGCAGAGCAGGAGAATTTAGATTTACAGAGCTACAAAGAAAACAGTTCACACAAAAACACCACGTGAAGATAAATCTTTAAAAACCTCTCTGTACCTTGAGCTTGTGCTCTTTTCTGTTGACAATCACAGCGGTGATCTGCTGGTCCATAAATATCAGTATGGTGACGAGCAGGGCAGGGATCGCAGCTGCCAAATACACCCAAAAGGGGTTTCCTCCAAAAGGAGAAATAAACCAGCCCCTCTTTGGACTTGTAGGCTAGATAGACAGAAGATAGGTCAAATTAAAAGGCATACTCAAAAATGGGTTAAAACCTATCACAGTGCTGATTTAACAAGTTTAGATGGAATTTTTCATCTTATTTGATTCTAGTTTGAGACTGCTGGTTCATCATTACATGACAGAAAGCAGTGAAATAAAGCTGATCAGACAATACCAGCTCTGTAGAAGCATTTAGAAGACCGTCTGTTCTCGCATCACCTGTAATCAGGTTTTACCAGCTTTTCAACTGAAGGTTAAGCGTGTAGAGCTGCCAGCTGAGGAACATTTGAGCTTAGCAATCTCCAAAAATGTCAGTGTCTTAGTTTCAGGTAATATGTATCCTGCTGCGCAAACTACAAAGAGGGCATTATACTGGGATTTGACAGAATTACACAGGCTTTCTTTCTGAAACATGAATCATTAAATCAAAGGCAGCTGTACCCAGCTGACCACAATCCTTCTACATAAAATGTTACAAGCACACAAAAAGGGATGTAGACGTATAATTTTATACTTTTATCTGCATTTATGTAAAGTGTGTTTACCTTAAATTCACTAGGCACGATGAGCTTTGGAGTATTCACACCAACAAAGGCGTCCACACCACAGAAGAGAAGGATGGTCAAGATGATTGCAAAGTCACTGATGAGCTTCCTCACCTGGACAGTGGACATATTTCAAACAGGTTTGATTATGCCATTTAACAAACTGAGCAGCTAACTTATCTGACAGTATTATTCGTGATGAATAAAACAACCCCGGGTTAGATTCTGTGTCCTTGATGGAACAGTTAACACTTTCACTCGAAGCTAACAGACATTCTTGACAATCAGTTTGTTGATGCATGGCATCAGGCCAAAGTTTCCACAGGTCCCTTTTACTTGAAATGATGTGTAATTTATGCTTTCGTAATCCAAATTCACACCAAAGTTTCATGTCATGGGTCATTTTTACACTGATCGTGTCTTATTGCATGGAGCAGAAAGGATTAGGAGTGTTGTATACGCTCTATAGTTTGTTATAAAACAACAAAAAAGGGTCCTTTGTTCCTTTAAATTAGCTTAAGACTGTCTTGATCAGATTTGTTGCCATCATATCAGATTGCACATGCCACTTGGGAGAAGGTACGGAGTAAGTTCTTGTTAACGTGACTACACCAACTGCATCTGTAGCACAGCCATCCAGAGGCAGCTTTACATTTTTATTTATTTTATTATATTTTTACAGACAACTGAAACTCTACAGCAAAAACAGTAACTTATGCATTGAATGTGAAGGCTTAGTTTTCTAGTTGGATTTTAAAACCAAAATAATTCAAATAGAAACCTGTAATGTTCTTTTTTTTTATTTGCTCTGCATAAAACCTGGTTTGACAAACTAAAAACTGAAATCCCGACTTACTGTTGTGGGGAAGAATCTGCTGGTCTTGAACTTCTTCAGACCCATGGAGCAGGCGTAGGTTCCAAAGAACAAGATGAAAGACATCAGGGTGATGTCAGGCACGTAGTTACAGGCGTCTCCGACCAGCAGTCCTCCAAATGTCCCACATTGCTCTTTGGTGAGCGACGCCCAGGTGGCATTCTCTGGCTGCAGACCCAAAAAAAGGGAGTTATTTGAACTTACAATAGGAAAGGAACCAATGTTATAATCAAGGTTACTCGTACCATGCTACCAAATGTAACAAAACAAGAACTCAGCGTACCAGGTCAGTACTGTTTGTCCAGGCAGAAATATCAAGCGCTCCTGACAAGTTGCCTACCAAAGATAAACAATATTTAATCATCTAAATGAGAATATTTCTGATACCACAAGAACAGTGCAAACTCATTTACTACACATACAGGGGCTATTGTGAAAGTAAACGGGGGTATTTACACAATGACACATACTAGAATGATTTATTTTCACTAGAAACAGTTTAAGATACAAAAGCAGCTTCCTGACAAATGTGACAACAACAAATATAAGTTCAGATGAGTGCTTGATATTGTTAGCGTTACATAAACAACCAGGAAAATATATTATAGTGGAAGATTTCTGTGTTTCTTGTGTGTTTGCACTGCAGAAAAACAAAAACATACCCGGAACGCAGCGGCAGCTGTACTGAGTGATGAGGTTGGCATTGTATTCAGTGTAGATTGGGTTGTGGTGGGCCAGCTTTATCATCTTTTTGAAAGCATCGTAGATAAAGATGAAGCTGATAAGTGCAGAAAATCCCTCCTCTGTGAAACGTGTGAAATACTGCACCAGGAAGCTGGCGTCAGTGGCAACCAGCACCAGACAGAATAAAGCTGACCACAAGCCGATCCACAGCCGGAACTCAAGGTAGTCAAAGTGATTGTCTCTGAAAACAAACCCATGTTTTACACACATGTGAACAAGTGCATCCACACATCATTATCTGAACCAGTTGTTCAATTAAATCTTATTTAAATAATTCACTCTCAGGTTTCTGCCTGTAAAATGATCAATTTGAAGCCATGACTTGCAATAAGGGCCAAGGCTTCCAACTAAAGAGCACATACTGAACAGAATGTCAGACAGCTGTGCACAGCCTAGCAGCTGTCACCAGCTCTCCAACCATTCAGTTAAACCCCGGGATCATTAAGGACATACACAAAATTCTTCACTCCTCAGGAAAATAAATGAGACTGAATTATTGATAATGGAACATAATCAGCATGGTGTTTGGTAATGCTAGAAGCCATTGTAAAATTCATTCAGCACAGCATCCATCCACATAAGATTAAACCCCTCATCTTCCTCTCTGTACCACGTACCAATATCTTTATGCATGGCAGGTACATTTCCATTTTTTTGCCCATACACACATCTATCACAGGAGCAAAGGTCTTTTGCTGAATGCATACTGTAGTTTCTCCATAAAGATGAGTAGTTTTGTTCTTGTCCCCAAATCAATCAAAACGGTACGATGGTGTCTTGAATACATACAACTGCAATCTGTTACTGCCAAGAGCCTTACAGAGGTACAAACAGCGCCAGTGTATACACACCCATCTATATGCTGCATGTGAATAATTCATTTCCATTCCTTAGGATTTTATTGGGTGCTTAAGAACAGCATTTGTCCTTTGGGGAAAAACAGCAACCTATAAATATCTCCCCAGGCTGCTCCCCCTTCTTTTCCACTTCGCTTCACCCCTACTTACAATCATTCATTTTCAAGTGACTGAGTCTGATAAAAGGAGCTACTCACCTGCTGAAAGTGAAGAGGAGTCTTTCAAAGACGAGCACTGGGCCTGTGCTGCTGAGAATAGTCAGCGGCTGTCCAGCCATTAGACAGAACACTGCTCCTGTCAGCGCCGTACCCAGGAAACTTTCCAACACTCCCTGCAAGACACAAAAGAAAACCAATAAACAAACATCAGATTTTATACAGAGCTGTAGAGGCTATTGTTAAGAAAAATCCTCTCATCAGCATTATGTGGCTTTTCCTTCACACGTCATTGACACAATTCTGCTTACGCGTCTGGAAATTTGGTTTCCAACACACTCAGCTGCAGCACTGACCCATCAGGACAGGCCCGTTGAGTTTCCTGCCATGTCAGTTTACTGGATGACTGACTACCAAGTGGGTGGCTGTTACAAGACAGGGTTTTCTGAAGGCGGGGATTCCCTTCACTGATAATGGGGGTGGGGTAATGGTCGGAGAGAAGTAAGGAGGAGGGGGGAAAATAGGGCATTTAAAAGCTATGCTGAGGCGACAGTAGCTGAGTAATCTGGATCTGTGGTTATTTACAGCGTGGGCAAATCCCTGAGGCCGCTACGCTGTAGGCCTGTCACAGAAGGAGCCCAAACTAAAAACTCCATCACTAAACAGCTTTTCACTGACGCCAGGATGGATGCAGGAAATATTTGTCATCATCACTATACAAAAGTTAGAAACAAGTCTAAAAAGAATTCAACAGTTGAATCAACGGATGAATTCAGTAAGAGCCTCTAAGCTCTAAATTAGAATGGCTTATCAGCTGCGGAGGCTATTAGTTCAACATGACGGGGCAATGATGGAGATGAAAACTAACATTGTGACTCAAATTGCCTTTTGGGTCATTGGTTGTGTAAAGGCCACATCTGGTGCCCTGCTTACAGGAGCCATGCTCTGTATTGTTTGAACAGAAAAAGCAAAAATATACAATCTGATAAGAGTTAGATAAAGAACAATCCAGGAGAACTGCTTTTTATGTCCTCGTAGCAGATCAATGGCATACACATCAATGCCAATTTAACCAGTGTGCATTCATTTAATGTCATTTTATTCAAATCCACTGTGATTACAATCAAAATCACAACATCAGGGCTGGAATATGGCTTAAAGTGTGTCTTAAACACTTTAAAATGCTTAATTTAACTTAAATATATACAGGATTAGAAACCTGTCTTAATCTGAAACTGAAAGAAAACATTTGGAAACCTTGAAGTCAGTATTTGAAAATGGAAAAACACACATTAGTAGAAACATTATATATTTAGCTAATGATTAAACAATCATGTCTTTGTTTGATTGAATTCATTATTAAAAATTATCCTAAATATTTAATCACTGATATTATATAAAGTGCACGTTAATATTTTACCATCCTTGCACTTCTTCTACTATTGCTTTTTCATTTTTACATAAAAGCTTATTTGCTAACTCTACTGTAAAGTTACACATCATGGTGAGGAAGGAAAGCGATAGCGTTACCTGCATGTTTTCTGTCGCATCTCCAAGCAAGCCTCCAAATGTGATTGCATTAGTGACCGTGCCCAGATAGATGAACAGGATGGCAGACAAGGACTGGATGTGCAGCGCGTCATAGAAGTCACTGGCGAAAAATGGCAGCTTCCTCTTGATATCCAAGATGAGACCTCCACAAAACCTTAAGGAAAGTAATACAAGTTATTAAAAGCAGTGTTCTCGTGTAACACACGATGTGTCTAAGGTGAAGAAATTTTTTCATTTGCAAATATTGGACTTTTTCTTGACTATGCACATTGTGGTTGAGGATCATAATGAAGCCTTTACCTGCACAGCTCACATGAGCACCCAGTATGTATTTAAAGTAAAATAAAAAAAAAAAAACATATTTCTAAGCAGCTATTCTCTCAATGGGCTTTTATAGAAGAGTTTTTCATCACCTCTTAGTGCGCTGAAGCTCCTCCCCAACTTCATGTCCACCTCCTCCTCCTCCATGTCCCATATCATGGGGAGTGTCACCATTCATCTGAGGTGCCTCTAATCCAGCATACTGGTTCTTCCTTTAAAAAAAAACAGCACATGCTCTAAGTAAAATCAAGCATGAAGATAAATTTGCATAGAGTCAGAGAACAGAGAACATCAAATGAGTGGAAAACTGAGTAACGAGATACAGAAGTGACTTTAAAGGGCTTTTTTAGAAAATTGGAAATTAAAAAATGGGAATCAGACAAAATAAGATGAGTGGATGCTGGCGGTTGTAATTTGGTAGTACTAGTTACCTTCAGGACGACAACTAAAAAGGTCCAAGTGGAGAGTTTGAAGTCTTTCAGAAACCATCCAGGTTTTGCAAATATTAACAGAAATTTTAAATCCTTAGCTTTGAATTTTTAAGCGATTATGTAACTTTAATGAGAAACAAAATCTCATTTTCTTCTTTAAAACTGGCCAGGGTGCTCATTTATAAAGCTTGCTTACGCACAAAAAGCAGCGTAAGTGGATTTCTACGGAAAGTTTCTGATTTA
>JBAMHV010000020.1:4607068-4627731 GCA_037177535.1 Pseudomugil gertrudae
CGCAAACTCTGGATTCTTGGCGTACGTACAATTTTAGTAAGAATCCTACGCAGAGTTTTATAAATGAGCACCCTGGTCAGTACTATCATGACATAGTCACTCTCATGTCTCTTGCTTTTGTCACAAACCTTTGCTTTTGCTTAACCATTTTGCAGCAAATTAGCAATTCAGCTAAGTGCTTCACAACTGTTTTAATTATTAGTCATCAAACTTAATTAATGAGAGTGAGATTATGTTCAGCCTGCTAATGCTCATGTCGCTCACACACACACACTGGATTTACCAGATTTATAAATTATGACTTCATTCATTTGGATTATGGAGTGGATTAGAGTGTACCTCTTGTCTGAGGAGGGCAGAGACTTGGGGGGCTCTATCCTGATATCAGGATCCCACTCGCCAGGAGGCAGGACCATCACCTCATCCAGGAACTCATCAATGCCCGCCAGCAGGTCCTTCCTGTTCTTTGCTTTGTAGGCGATATCATGGAATACCTGTTGGCAAGGAAACCATACCAGTCCATTAACATTAGTAATAAACTAATAAATAATTGCAGCTTACCCTTCATTTATTCTGAGCTGGGAAATATTTACAACACTCTTTTGATTACAGGAACAAAGATCAGAGCCATTAATGACACCACCAAACCAACCACCACAATTTCAGCTCTTTGGCAATGTAAACAGTTCTATCCACTATCTGGATTGACTTTAATGTTGTTTTAGTTGTTTATAAATGTATTAATTTTTATTGGCCTTATCTGACCTCTTTTTATATCATGAACACTCAGACTGTGTGGTCCTCTGGTCCAGGCCTTTACCATGTCAGGCCTCACTGTAGGGTTTGGTTCTGACTTGGTACCACCATTAAGACCCTCTGACTGTGGACCAGCCTGCCAGAGGACCTCAGAGCTACAAAGACTGTTAGTGTTTTAAAAATGAGTGTCAATGCCTACTATTATTCTTGGTGTTAAATAAAATTTTTAATTTTCATCTTATTGTTCATTTCATATAAATGTATTTCTTACTGATTGTTTTAATTGTATATTTTTATTTATTTTAAATAGTAGTAATTTATGCGAGTCTGATTTTATTGTTTAGTTTTAGTCGCGTACATTGTTTTTTATAAATTCCTTTATCCTTTTTTAAAGATCTAGTTTGAATTTGAATCCGTGTAAATCTGCATGGTCACTGCTCGTACCGCAGAAAAACACGATGTGATGACATAAAACAATACAAACATCTGACAAAGCTGGACCACGACTGTTGAGGGTAAAGTTTAACTTTTGGAAATCTAGGAAAAACCCCTTCTCACTCACCATGTTGACATAAGATATGTTAGGAAGAGTTGAGGCCTGTGGGAAAATGCAGGTCAGGTGCTCTAAAGATTACGAATACTACGAGCTGAGTGTTTAAGATTTTACCTCTTCCCTTTAATATGTGTATTTAGCACTTAAACAAAAACAACAACTTCTCCACACAGATGGACTTCTAAGATGTGACTTGGGAACAGGCCAGGGCAACTGCTGGGATGTGCAAAATCCAGAGGAGGAGATTTGACTGCAAGTGCAGATAGCAAGAAGGGAGACATTACAGCACCTTAAATACTTGCATCATACCTATAGAATTAACCTGTTTAATGTGCTGGTCTGCACCCACTGTGAAGAAATCTGATGATATTTAGTATGCAAGTGTAACGTAAAATCTGAGTGAATCCTACCAGAGATTAAGCAGGATGTAGCATGTGAATGGAAACCCTTTTAATCTGTACAGTAGATTACTCATTTTAAGATATCTTATCTTGTAATATGAATTTAGAAATTCCCTTTGGGATATGTAAATAAGCTAATTATGTAAATCTTTATAAGGAAGTGTTATATTCTAAAGCTTGACTAGGCCATTTAAGTAATTCATGACTTGGATTCTTAGATCATTTATTGACTAAAATGCGTTAAACTTACAAAATAGGTGACAATATTCTCAACTTTAACTCATTAGTGTTTAGCATTCCTCAGGTGACCCATTACAGATACAAATATTTCATACTTGTTTTATGCTTTTTTTTGTAAGAACACTTTTCCTTGTGGCTTTTCTTTTCTTTGTTTTTATTGCTTCTTTTGTTGCTTCCAGGTCAAAGGCCCTCTCACACCGGGGGTCTGGCCCCTAGTGTGAGAGGATCCCCAGGACATCGTTTCCTCTTTTGGTATGAAATGTGCTATACAAATAAAGTTTGATTTGATTTGATTCCAGGTCAAATCCCAGGAAGACACCAGCAGAGTATGCTGAGAGTCCCTTGGCTGGTTTTGTTCCAGTTGTACGGTACATGCTGGAAAAAAAAATACTCAACTGCAAAATCTGAATGTGTTACTCTGATTTTGAGAAATGTGATGTAAAATGATTCTGGTCAGAAAATTATCTAAACATTTTTTTAAAAAAACATTTATTTCTAAACAGTCTGCCAATTAGTTGATCTTTTCCCATCATGTAAGCATCCCACCACACATACCATACTCAACCAATTTGAGCAAAATGGATTTGGAGCAGTTGAAAGATGAAAATTCAAATAACAACTCACCTCATCTGACATCAGGGTAGCAATGGCTCTTCCAATCTCACGATAAGACTTCACTTTCCCTTTGGGGCCCAACAGGATGAAGAGAAATCTACATGAGAAAGGTTAGAAAATTCAATTCTAATAGTTTCTGTGCGTTTACAAAAAACAGATAAGCTTTTCTTTTACAGCTGAATACCTTGTGGGCACAGGAACTTCAGTTAGGGCCCCCAGCATAACAGCCTGCTGCAGACGAACAAAAGCCACAAAAGGCGTTTCCAGGAAATCTACCTCTCCAACTAGCACGTTTGATGCCTCGGCATCACGGGGCAACTTCTTCATGAATTTGTTCTTTAGCTGTTGAGAAAAGGTGGAGCGGGGGGGCGAAATTACAAGAAAAGATCAAATCAGTGTATGTAATTATCTGGCAGTGACATAAGCATGTATAAAAATCCTTATTTAAAGAGTGCACAGATCAGAGTGCACATAAGCAATTGTGCATTTTATTAATGATCAATGATAAAAGTGACAGTAAAAATTTCAAATATGTAAAATAATAAGAAAGAAACCGACATGGTGTGATTACTGTCTCTATAGGCAAGTAGGAACAGGTAGTACCTGCCCTTTCCTTGAATTATGTACCAAGGAGAAGGTTGTTTTTATGCCATCTAATCAACAAACTTTACTACAGTGTGTATCCAAAGTCTACAATGTGCTCATTTTGGACTTGGCAGAAGAATAAACACAAACACACACATACACTGATAAGCCTCAATATTTACACCACTGATACTGACAATGTGGTGCTGGGAAATCTTGGATCCTGGTGTTCAGTCGGACATTACTTTGATGCCTATCAACCTCTTAAACAATGTTGAAATCGAAACACACCCACACCACGGTAAGATCAGTCCATAACGGCAGACATTCCACCATGCAACAAAAACTGATAAGTAACAGATCATGGAGTTGACCTGGCTAGCAACCTCTCCAGTTTACAACCCGATCGAGCAACTGTGGGATGTGCTAGGGCGAGATTGGTTGATGAGGACTTCTCACAGGTTACAGACAACAGATCATCTGCTGCTAATGATATAACATTAGATGTCACAGGACACAAAAAAGCCATGTTTACAAAACAACAATTCAAACTTTTCTTTTTTGATGGTACTTTATCTAAAGGCTAGATTTCATATCATTGTTGAGCCTTGCTAGAAGATGACTCTGGAATGAGTAAATTTTACCAGCAAAACCAGCAAGACGTATTGACTCACGATGATTAAATGCTCATGAATTAGTTCCGACTGCCACATGCTGTGCTATTGGACCTCTGTGATGCTTTGGGATCAGTGTTACAAAACCCCATCAGGAGGAACCACACTATGCCAGTCAATCTGCCAGTGCTGACAACACTGGGATTTCTTGCAAACAGCAGCTTCCAGAACAAACTGGCTGACAGGACGTAGATATGGGCAAACGAGCTACTCATAAATGGTGGCTCATTTGCCTGAGTTTGCCTATGACTCAAAGATACAGTGGACATCCCCTCCAACCTCCACATCCCCTTTCCCAGTGTACAACCCAGCCAAGTCTTCTCCATTACACTGCAAGGTACGTTGCACACCTGCACTGATGTGTAAGATAGTACGGGCAGGTGCTGTGCTACTGTAGTGTCTGTAACTTAATAGTGATTCTCCAAAGGCACATATCAGAATCTGTTTAATTGAACTTCATTTGACCGGTAACAGCAGATGCCGACAGTTTCTTCAACCTATTTGCGTCAGAGTGTACTATGGCCATTTAGAAATATCGGACTGTCAGCAAGAGCACAATGTAGAGCAATGATCTTTAAGTCCAGTCTTTAAGGGCCAGTGTCCTGCAGGTATTCCATGCTTCCCTGCAGCAACACATCTTATTTAAATGAATGGGTCATTAAAAGAAAACTTGACAACAAGCTGTGAAGATCACTTTAATTTGAATCAGATGCGTTTCATTTGGGAAACTTTCAACACCTGCGGGACACTGGCCTTCAAAGACCGGACTTGAAGATCCCTGATGCATCTGATGTAGAGCTACAGAATGGCAAAAAAACCTGGTGTTGCAAGTCAAAAATCGGCTGTCTCTGATCTAGATCACTGACCCCTTGTGTTTAAGGTTTAAACCAAATGCTGCTGCTGTATCTTGGCGTCTAGAAGTTATGCAACATTTTCTGGCATTGCTGATGCCATGCCCGATGTTGTCCATGATCTTAATTTTCCATTCTGAAAAAATCTGCTTTGCTCTTTTCCTCCCCTGAGTCATCATAGGAAAAATATTGGTGAATATTTATCAAGGATATTCATTTGACCCTTTATGCAACCTTATGGACAAGGCAAGGTTCTCCTGACATGCACAAACTGAGGAGTTGATTCTGATTTATAAAGAGAAAAAGGCATAAGGACATGCACTTTTAGTGTGCTACATTCCTTGTTTTTCTCATGTACGCCACGTGTATAGATCTTTCCTGTGCAGTTTTATAAATGAGGCCCCAGGTCTCCTGTGTCAATAAAAGTTGTTACAGTTTAACTGCTTCTGCGATGTCTCTTATCAATGTGCAGAGTATCAGTTCCCAGGCTATCCATTCACAAGCTGCACAGACAACAGAAACTCACACAACAGAGACACTGAGCTTTTGTTGCCATAAGTGGGATGCACTGGAGGTCAAGCATGCACACCTCCCAACAGATGACCTGCTGCTGCTCTTTGAGTGGATATCATAAAACTGTTTTTATCAATTCATAAAACAACAAAGAAGTAACTAAATAACATATTACCTGATCCTTCTCTGGTTTGTCAGAGAAGTCACTCAGGCTATTGGAGGTGAGGTTCCGATGAGTAGTAGTTGGGCTACCTGCAGAAAGATGAGGTAATGTTAGGACAGAGATCAAGCAAGGCAGTAAATGAGCTATTATTGGCTGAGGTGGGAAATGAGTTAAAGAAAAGAAAAGCAAGAGCAAAGGCCAAGAGTCAGAAACATCCGCTAAATGTGGCAAGGAGATCTAGAACGAACGCCAGATGGTTGTTCATTCAGCCCCTCTGCAGAGGCGCACTGGAGTTTGTAGCTATGTCAGGTCTGCTGCTTGTACGTGTTAGCAGACACATGCTTAGGCAACTACTGGCAAATGAATGAATGGAACACAGTTTGATGCAGTACATTTACTCCTCCACTGTTACTGGCAATGCTAGAGTGCCAAGTCTAAACCAATTCAGTTTTTCTTACCAAATAACTATTTAGTTCTGCTTCATAGTGCTGATTAAATAAAAAAAAAAACAGTGTTTTTTCACCATGTTAGTACAACATTTTTGCTTTTTTTGCCTGTATTCATATCCATGCAAGCGCTTTTTTTTCTTTGCTATGTGGCATAATGCAGCTTTCAGCTGGAGGGCTGTGACCTCACTTACAGAGGTGTCCCATGCTGGAGCTCCTCATGACCTCACATGATTCCAAAGAGTCTTGGAGAGTTGAAAAAGGCACGGGGTGCTCGAGGGTTTGGCGTGCTGCTACACCCGAGACGTAGAAGGTCAGAGACACAGATTGAAGAGGAAAAAAAAGGAGGAATAAGGAGGTTGGAAGGGTACAGAAAGAAAAAGATGGAAAAGAAGTAAATACAAGGCTGGAATAACAGTGTCGGAGAAGGGATCATTTAGAAGAAGTCAGATGACAGTTAAAAACTGCAGTGCTTGGATTAAATTACCATTCTCTTGGCTTGAAAAAAGCCTACTTGCACTGGAAACACTCTTGCCAATATCAGCAAGAGATCGAAAGTTGGACTTCTTGGTCTGGTGGCGATGCTTCCGCAGTAGCGTGTACATGACCTTCTCCTTCAGGTCTGGCTTCAGTTGGCCACTCTCAATCTGGCTGTCAGTGATCATTTCTATAAGAGAGCAGATATTAAAGATCAAGACAGTTGTTGAAAGCATTTGAGTTTGTGTGCTAAAGTTCTGGCTCCAGTCATGCCCACTTACCAACAACCTGTGGCAGAGTGGAAGCCTCCAGGTCAAACATGATTGTGCCTTTTTCAATGCATGCTTTGAGCTCCATCAGGCTGTGCAAAGACAGCGTGGCAACATGCGGTTTACTCCAACGCTCACCACCCTTCTCTACCTTCTCCTCAAACTTGATCCATCTGCACAGAGAATGGTAAATGACACAAAGGCAGGAGAAAACTGCTGTGTGCAAATCAGGGCGAAATAACATTTTGTTTTTAGATTTTTGGCAACATTTTAGAAAAGAACGTCACGCAGAGGAATGATTTCTTTGTAAGATTAGGAACAAATGGACAGGCGAAATTTTTTTACTTTACAAAACAACCCAGAGTTGTTTTAAATAGGTCACATTTCACAAGGAAGAATATGAGATACATGACAGCAAGAAAGAAAAACTAAAATCACCAGACTTGAAAAAGTACTCAGTGGCACCGGCGTCAGTCTTCCGCAACTTTCAAGACCACACATGGATCGGTCAGAGAAATGGGACTTTTGTTGCTAACCAGGATAAGCTTTGCCCTGAAGGCAAGACTTTGGGACAGGAATTCTTTTTAATAACAACGCCTCACATGTCATTACTACAAAGAGCCATTCTCCTGAGGCCTGAGGATGGAGTTTCCTCCGGAGATAGAATATCCCTCTGGCAGTGGCCCACTCGCCTGTGATCAGCCATGTTGCTGGTAGAGGAGATACTGTGGACTTGGTTCACTTACACTCGCCCACATGACTCAACTTCCCAAAGGAAAATGAAGAATTACAATAACCATGATTGAAAAGAAGCCGCTTTCTAGGAGCTGGGGGGGTTCTTCATTATCTGTATCGATGCTAATCCAGGAATAGCAAAACAAATGTGTTTAAGACATCTCCATCAAAATACACTATAAAAAAATGCCATAAGTTCATGCACGCAAATGTAAACTGCAACAACAAGAAAATAATTTCTGCCTTTTGCCTGGTCTCACAGGGTAGGTCGTACAAATTTCAATCAGATAAGGGTTTACTAGGTGTTATCTAGAGTACGGCCTATTTCCCTACAAATACAAAACATGAGGGGGATTGTGTTCCAGCCTTAGGATTGTGACGCAGGAAACTCCTGACTGCACTGCCCACAACTCTTGTGTGGTGCTGACAGAAGACATGACTGATGAGACATTCGGCTTAGGGGCTCACCTGGCCGTTTCTTTCCACTCCATCTCCTGCCCATCCACAGACAAAAGCTCGTCCAGCTCGGTGAAGAGCTGAGGAGGTGGCGGACCATCGTCTTCCTCTCCCAGGATGAAGCGAATCCTCTCAGCAGGAGAAACTACATGAGATATAATAAGATAAATTTGGGTATGGATAAATCAATACAGCACATCTCTGCAAATGGTTCACACACAATTTCTCTGAATGGGTCATGAGTACTGCGTTTGAAAGCATCTAAATGTTCAGAAGCCAACTTCACTGAAACAAGAACAGAGTTTTATTCATAGCCTTCTAACTCACCGTATGACAGCTGAATGATAATGTGTATTAAAGGAGATATATCATGCTTTTTAATCCTTCCTTTTAACATGTTAATCATTGATTTATTGTCTGTATAAAGCAGAAAGCTTTATATAAAGCTTCCTTTATATATTCCTTCCTTTATATAAAGCCTTCCTTTTAACCTCAAACACGTGGGTCCTGAGGTTGTCTGTATAAAGCTTTGGTCTGAATTCCTGCTTATTCTCGCTCCACACACACCGTATAACCCTGTTCTGAGGTGCGTCTTCAGAACGACTCATTTTGGTGCCGTCTCTTTAAATGTGAACGAGGCCTATCATGCCCCGCCCCCTCCAGGTCGCATGGCATGTCATGCCCCGCCCCCCTCCAGGTCACGGGATGTTCAACTCTACCCTGTTCCGCCATGTTTGTAGCTTGATAGTAGTGATTCGCTAATCTCCCGGCAGAGAAACATTTTATTGGTAAGTTTACTATAAATGTCAACGTATCAGATTCACCAATTTCATTACCTGGAAGTCCACGACCTTATTTGGCAGACCCACAACAAATATTGTGACGTGATGGATAAACAAAAAAAATGTTATATAGAAAATTAAACAGACTGAAAAATATGGCCACAAAGAATATAAAAATATATGCGTAGCATCAGGAGGGAATAAATTAAAATTTTCTGCATTCCTAAACACTTAGACGTGCACAAAAACATGTATTTAAGGGCTAAAAAAGTGGATTTTACATGATATGTCCCCTTTAACCCAAATGTGTATGCTTCAGATAAACATTGATATAAGCAGCAATAAATATAAAAAACATTAAAAACAAGTAAACATTATGTAGTCATTTCAGTGCTTATATAAATATAAAACAGATACATGCGTTGAAAAAGTAAGTTCCTCATATCTGGATTTGTTATGATGCCTGAAGCAAAATGTATTGAAAAGTGAAACTTCCTTCGTTTAAACCTCAAACACGTGGGTCCTGAGGTTGTCTCTGCTACTGCAGTGTCTCACAACATCATAACAAAACAAAAGAATTTGTGAATCTCTGACAGTCTGGCAAGATATTTAAAGGGTTTCTAAACAATATGAAATAAATCATTAAACTCTGATTGAACCGCATTTAAAATGACTATCACTTTATCCAGAACTGGCTGTACCAGCACATCTGCCAAAACTTAATTATATGTAATTACTGTCAAAGTACATGTATGTGTAATTGCAATGCAGAGATTGCACAAATTTGACTTAGATAGGATATTCGTGAGGAAAAAGCCTTTGCTGTCCAAAAACGTCTGCAGAGCGCTTTTAAAATGCTCTGAAGACAATGGTTTGATTCCAGTATTCAGCTTATTTGGCCAAAGCTAAATATGCTTTCATGTTGTGTGAGGCACCATGGTGACTAAGTTTTACTTTAGTGGGAACAGAGTAGCTTGTTGATGAAAAAAATATTTCCATTGTATTGCTTAATGTGCTAAAAGATACTGACATAACTGAAAGTTGAACTAGAAGTGAACTGGTACAAGACAATAAGCCTAAGAACACTGGTAAATCCAGCAAGGAATGTCTAAAATGAAGAAATGAAGGGTTACAGAATGGCCAAGTCAAAGGTCAAATTTCAATCCCTACTCAAAAGTTGTGACTTGGTGGTGGTGGTGGGGGGTTGAAACAGGCTGTACATGCATTTTGTCACTTAAAGAGTTTAGCATGTAAGAGTGACCTAAAACTTGTGCAGGCTGATAAGGAAAATAAAAAAAATCTAATAAATCTTTCCTTCTCAGAGCGAGGCTGTTGATACTTTTCTCCACAGAGTAAAACATCAGTTTTCATTTAAATAATTCATTGACAGTGCAGAATTTCTGTGCGGTGTAGTTCAAGTGTGCTACAATCATCTGTAGAAACTGTTACAAAGAGTATCAAGTTCTCTTTATTTGTTTCTTTGTTTGTTTTTGGCTCCTTCTGGTAATATTTATATTCATCTAAAAAAAAGTTCTAAGCATCTCTTTTATGGACCAACTGTTACAGTGACGTAGAACAAAACTAGAAAAGCTTCAGAACAGACAGTTCAAACTACTTCAGTTTGGCACCGTTTGGTCTCCAAGTCTCCCACGTTTGTTATTTCAGGTTTAAAAAGTGGGGGGAAATGAAGAGACTCTTATGAAGAATAACTTTTCCTCCTTCCTTCATTCCTTCTGAGAGAGACAGCCAAGATCTGATTCAGCAAATCTGTCAGAGAACATTGACTTACACTAAATCTTTATCTCCAGCTTGCACTTCCCTTTTAGGATACAGCACACTAAAATAAAGTCAAGAGCCTTTATGTTTTATTACTCAATTAGTTACCCCTTTTAAGGTGAAATGACAATTTTTGCTAAGACTTCCAGTACAGTTGTGCAACTCTGAGGTTATTTGTGGAGATTCATTTATATGCAGTCTAATTCAGGAATGTGCAGATTGACAGTATGTGTAAAACCTTTTAATCCTGAAAGAGGAAAGCACCCATGCTTAATTTAGGCTGGTTGTTTTTAAACTAGTACAGTTGGAACTGTTCTACTGTTGTGAGCAAATCTAATTTTAAGCTAAGTGAAGGTTAAGATTAGCGCCATGAAGACAGTTTTGTATGCTGACATCATTGTGCAGCACACACCCATAAGAGCAGTGACACAAGATGGTCAGAACATCTCTGGTGTCCTTTTACTGATATGCCAACTCGCGCACGATAGAACACACTGACAGTGTGAGGTGCACATGACATCATTTGCATCTCAGATCCTACCACTGGTGTTATTAAAAAGAAACCCGTGGCTTTGTTTTGGTTAGACAACTTCATAACATATATGAACATTTCAAATTAAATGAGCATCACTTTAAAGCTGAAGAGGTTTAAGCACCACCATCATAGCATCCCTCTACCTTAAGTACTGCTCTTGAGCTGGTAGCAGAATCAGGGGATTTATCAACACAAGCAATACATGTCAGGAAGGGACAACATGGCCAAAACCAACAAAAATATTTCCATGGGGCTGCAGAAGTAGTTTACTTCTCCAAAGCAGAAAAGTGTTTATATCAAATTCAAGGGTCTGCCCTCTCATTCAACCTTACAAGACTGTTTACACTTCAGATTTCCTACAGCGATACAGCAACGGGAGTCTGTGTCTGCTCGAGTGTGCATGCTTGAGTTGGGATGACACTTGATGTTCGGTTTTAATCTGTTTGATTTGGTTTCACGTGCATCCTACCACCTACTGGTTTACTATCCAATATTGATTCAACGAATGAAGAACAAGCAACACTGTTGGCTTAAGGCATAACATGTTTGAACCATGCTCATGCAAAACAACAGGGTACATCAGGACTGTCAGTTTATGACAAAGATTTGGATAGTTACTCATGAAACAACACGGTGTCATCAACCCATTGAGAAATAAATAGCTTTGAGTAATGTATTAAACTGAACAAATAACCAATTAAATTACTTTTCAGTTACATATTTGTCTCTTCAGGTAATCTTACGGACTTTTAAAATAATCAAAAGGGTCTATGACATCAAGAGAGAGAGAGAGAGAGATTAATGTGAGTAAACCATTTATCATATCAAGGCTCCTGTGGATGACTAAGCACACATGCTGGTTTGCAACCGGGCACGAGGAGCAACAGAGGATTATCACGTCAGAGGAGAGAGGATTACTCAAGAGCATGTATACAATGCAGAGGCTAAAACGATAGCTTGACGTGACGCTGACATGATTGTGAAAGTCAGAGAAGATTCACTATATTGGAGACTAAACATAATCACAACTTCCTTTTGGTTTGTTTGTTTATGTTTTTTTTTTTCAAAATAATGCCAAAAAGATTAATAGAGCAGGCCTTCTTTCACATACTGATCTAATAATAGTAATAATAATTATCCATTCATTTTCTTAGCTGCTTATCCAATTCAGGGTTGCAGGTAGCTGGAGCCTATCCCAGCAGCCGTTCAGGTGAGAGGCAGGGTACACCCTGGACAGGTTGCCAGTCCATCGGAGGGCCAACACAGAGAGACAACCACTCACACTCACGTTTATTCCTACGAAGGATTTAGAATAACTCACAATAAACACAAGTAATGACTACACAAAACTAAGCAGACCCAGGACATCCCTGTCCCTAGACCCTCCTTCTCAATGAGGAAAAACTCCTTAAAAAAAAACCTCACATTTGACACATTTATCTTAGTTAATTCTCTCCAACAAATACGCAAGCAGGAGAGTAGATAAAACCAAGCTAGCACACGCACATGGGATCTTTCTAAATTAGATACACCTGCTAAATCAAGGTGACTATCTGTTTTCCCAGTGCCAGATACAGCATGCCTTTGTGCCACCATACATTCAAACTGTCACTCTCCTAAGACCAACTTTCCAACACCGTGGAATATCACAGCAGGAGCTGACAAGCAGCTTTCAACAGAATGTGGTGGCGCATAAATAATATTTTTAACATAATAGAACATGTTCGCATAGTGAGGTCTGTACACAAATTAATTCCTTGCCTGTTAGCTGCTGTGCTAAAGCCACAGCTGATCTCTTTCTGAGGACAAAGGCCTGATGTCAGTGTGGGGTTTCCCTGAGGAGGCACGAGAAAGACTTACAATTCACCACTTATTGTAACTTATTACAACTTCCTTGAGGATTCGCTTTGGAGTACTTTCTTTTACAGTTCACTTCACTTGATCAAAACGAGCTG
The DNA here is from genome assembly GCA_037177535.1 of Pseudomugil gertrudae. Classification (NCBI taxonomy): domain Eukaryota; kingdom Metazoa; phylum Chordata; class Actinopteri; order Atheriniformes; family Pseudomugilidae; genus Pseudomugil; species Pseudomugil gertrudae. Next base: position 4,619,851 of record JBAMHV010000020.1, read on the forward strand.
CCGTCCCCTTTCTTTACTGCACCTCACAGGAAAAACTTTTCATGTGTGAACAGATTAACTTTTAGACATTAAAATTGCCAGTTTACCTCGGTCCTAGACGCATTTGGGAGCGTCAACATTATTTCCACATCTCCTGATGATTCAGGAGAAAAATACTTTGCTTTTTCTCAGCTCTTGCTTTTCATCTCCTGTTTATTATGGTTCTTACCTCTATCAGTATCTTTGTTATTCCATTTTTTGACTGAGATATTTTAGTGCTAAACCCCAACACTGTAAATGATCATTTCATATTTTAAATATATCATATGGGACTTAAATCCCGCCAAGAGGTTTGGAACAACAATGCAACCTGAGCTCTCCATAAAGCTTCAGCATATTTTACATAAAGTCTGGATTTTATCACAGAAATGTCATAGATGTGATAACTGATCTACAATTAAGAATAATTTAAAGTTTAGGAAAATGTGATGCAAAGTTCTTCTGCAATCATGCAGGATAAGATATCTATGAATGTACATCTCTTGGCACAACTGCGTTTATCATGTCCAAAAGAACATTAAGAACAAAAGACAATTCCACACATTGTATCCCTACTTGTCCCTAATCTTAACCTCCTTGTAGTACACGCTTATCTATCTTGCGCACCAGCTTTATTTTTGCAACTGTATTTTTTCCCGTATTCAGGGAAACAACTTCTTTCTTCTCATCCACCTCGTCGTTAACTACTAAGAATCCATTCTCACAAATCCCAGAGCGCACAGCGCTAATCACCAAGGTGACAGATTATACCCTTCTTTGTGTTAACTTGATCCAGTGTCATTTTCAGATTAGTTTGTAGCTTTTTCCCATTCCTATTCCCATTCCCATGCTCCAATACTTATGGTGAAAGGTGATTTCTGGTTTAATTTTTTTTCCCTCTCTGTGCTTTGTTGGCTGCGTTCCACCCACCTCTTTGTGCTCTAACTCTAGAAACACTTATATCCTGTAGGATGTGATTTGCAGAGTGCTGCTGGAAGTCACCTGAAATAACTTAACATGAAATATGACCAGCCCATGAATTATTCTCTTCACAATGCTTTTTTTTTTCTTTGTAGGATTACTCACTTAAAGGTTTGAGAAAGTCCACGTTCTCTCCATCGTACTTGCATCCTTCTATTGCTTGTTCGACCCGTTCCCGCCTCTCTTTGTGGTTAGACTTGCGTCTGTGGCGTCTCCTCCGATGGTAGCTCTTAGGAACATGCACACCAATGTACACAGTGTGATGACCTGTGACAACACAAGACATTATCAGGTATGCACATCAGATTACATTCACAGCTAAACAAGGACATCAAAATTATACTGAGTAGAGGTAATCTATGTCTTCAAGTGGCAGAATAAAAACAAAACAGACCATGTGGACGTAATGTATGAAATGTTTGTTTATCTTGACACAACTTCCGTGCATTTTTGTCAGTTATCTTTTTCTCAGGAAGAACATGGAGCATTATATTAATGCCAACCTCTTCCTGCAGTTCATTCATTTGTCTCCAGGAAGCAATTAAAGGGATGGTACTGACAGAAAACTTTAGCAAACATTGAGATTAACTGACCAAGTCAGAGCTGAATTAATTGCATGCAGTGCTATTGTATCTTACTGATAACCTTAGCAGCACCTGCTTTAATTTAGAAACCAACCCTTGCTAAATAGAGAGCACAAACTCACGCCACATTTCCATGCAAGTAAGCAAAAGTTTACTGCACGGCATTATGTTTAGCAAACAGCTAAACATAATGCCCAGAACGCTGACGTAGTTTTCATTGTGTGAAGCCTAAAAAGATGGTTTGGGAAGTATGTGAACATCCCAGTAAATTCATATGGGTGTTTCCAGATAAATTCTTGTGTGGCTTTAGCAAACAGCACTAAACAGGATATGACAGAACAGCACATTTACTAAAATTGGATATCCTTTACCTTGTTTGAGCGTTTTTGTGTTGATAAGCAAGATGACCAGACAATCTTACCTTCTACTTCTTCATCACAGACATGCTTGACAAAAGATGCTCCTCTGTCCAAGACAGCTTCATCCTCCATTCTACAATGGCAAATAAAAGAAAGAAAAAAAGGGCACAAATAAGACAATATCAAACTACCGTACACAAAAAAAACAAACAATGTAGGTTTAACATAACTTATTTTTGCCATGTAATGAAGGCTTAAACAGACATACACAAACCTTTAGAGAAAAAAGTTCCAGACATTTAGACATCGTCTACCCGACATTAACAAGTTACCTAATCAGCATCATCAGGCAGCATTGTCCTCTGAAATGGACAACCTGTCAGCTTTTAATAGAAGCAAAATGATGGATTGAATGTACACAAACACACAAAACACAGCTAAAAGAAAAGCTTCGCTTGTTCATAGATCTCTATGCATCATAAAAACAGAGCAAACCCAAGTCTGGTTTTTACCCAACAAAAATGTATTTCACAGAAGAAATATCTGTCAGTTAAAAACAACAGGGTCAGCAGGTTCACCAATACGCTGATGTAGGCCGTCTTACAAATCAAACCTTACCAGTCGTATTAGCCATTATTCCTTTGCATCATAGGCAGTTGCTTGAAAATCTACCTTTAGAAGGTCCAGCTAACCTACAATCAAATAAATATCTGAATATTTTGTGTACATGATGTGCATTCTAACAAGACTTCATAAAGCAACCGCGTAATGTAACAATGTGGCACTGATAAGCAAAGCTATGCAGCCTCTTTCCATTTTCCAATAACTGTCACAGCTATTGCAAGTTCATGTAAAAATAAGCAGAAAAAATAATCATAGAACAGGTCACCTCAACCCAGAACGCAGCAGGTTGGATTACAACACACACAAAAGGAGTGTCAGTGTTTTTTTTTCCATTTGAATGAATATGAACAATGATATTTCACAACCAAATAGGAGACTACATTACAGCTTTAAACAAGTTTAAGTTTTAAGTTGTGACCAACTTAAGTTGATTTTGTTGCCTAAAATCTCCCTTCAAGGTTGCAAAGAATGTGGCTTCCCACCAGTAAAGTAAAATGTGCACTAATCCATTCAACAAAAAGGTGTTGACAAGCAATGAATTCACAACAAATTTCCTCAAACTGTTCCCAGACTAGATAAATATGTTTGTACCCAGTTTAAAATAAGAAAACAAATGTTTTTTAGGACGCATATGAGGAATGTCAATAAACACATGAATGATTTGTGACTATGTACTCCTCAGCTGTGGATAACAGAGTTATAAGGGGGAGGAGGAGTCAGTGCACTAAACTGCTAAATAAACAAAGTCAGGAAGGATAGAATTTTTTTCTCTGTCGCTAATTTGAATTTTCCCAATGGATATCATATCTGGCCCCAATAATGACAGTAGTACAAGGTTGATAACAGACTCAATGCTGTTAGTAGAACAAATGAGTGATGAGAAGATGCTGAATTTGTTGCCAAATGTGTAGGCAGTGGTAATGCAGTTATCAGATTCTGTATCCTCCTGTTCATGCTCATTGTTACTCAGAAAAAAAGACATTGAGTTCCCACACAGACAGGGTCATTTAGCTGATGTTCATGTTGATCTACCTTCTTTCTTTTTGGAACAGGGTGTGCTGGAAATATCACCAACTTCAAAGAGATGCTTATGTTAGTGTTCTCTTTGGTGAAGATCTTGTTCTGATCAGCCATAGTGGCATATCTAAAATTTCCCACTGATACTTATAAGAGCGATAGATTTGAGTCATTTTTATTTATTCTTCCACTATCATTATGGACTGATGAGAAACATGCTTTGGGATCATTCAGGAAACACAGCCTTGTTGCTTATAGCACTGCAACAGGTACCAAAGTGTTGGAGATGTGGTTTACATATGTGCATGGAGGTAGGTCACGTAGCGCAGCGAGGGGGCCTTCAGAGAGCCATTTACCACACAGGAGAGCTAAGTAAGCTCATGTTTCAGGTTTACTGCTGGCGGTGGGGCCATGTTAATCACTCCACACTGCAGCCATGGACAGGGGGACACGGATGATGAGAAACATGGCACAGGTGCTGCACAATCATCCAGGATGAAGCAGAGTTCAGCATTTCCATTTTCTTCATAAAGAGAATGAACCTTTTAAAAAGTGGGTGTGGGAGTAAACTAAACCTTTAAATCTGCTTTTCAGCATTACTCAGCAAAGTCAGCATTACTCACTTAAGTTAAAAATCAGTCAGCCAAAGGCAAAACAAAACAACATGCATATCTTGTACACAAACATGCATGGATAAGATCTTACAGTCTGTCTCTTTAACCATGTCACTGTAGGGCAGGGAATCTTGATTCTCTCCGTTTTTTTTCCTGTTATGATAACTTGTGTCGGATTCTATTTTTCCCCTTCAGCTCACAATGTAGAACTTTTACCCTTCCTTCAGTCTTGTTCACCTCATGTAGCTGGATAAACCTGTCAGCGCGTGAGGCGCTAGGATCAGCTGCTCGGGATCAGGGATCATCTCCATCTCTTTACAGAGTGACGCACCCAATCTCAGCAGCCGGCCAGGTTTACAATGAGGGCAACAAGTGCAGCAACCAGCACAGTCTTAACCAGCACAGAGTTATGAGTCTTAAAAACCCACCAAATTTATCTTGTTGAGTGTTGAGTGGGAAGCAATAAAATTTTTGGTATTATCATAGTCAACTGATGAGTTTGAGCTTAAATGAGTTTTTAATTATAAAAAGGTGGGAATTTCTCCATGAACTTTTGATGTGCTGTGAGTTTTGCAGAGTAGTACTAAATTTTGTAATGCTTTTTGGACTTTTTTTTTTTACACCGACACAAAGCAATAATAATAATAATAATAATAATAATAATAATAATAATAATAATAAACTGAAGATTGTAAAATAATTATAAGTATGAATGAGTTGGTGAAAAAATGAGAAGCAATTGGATTTCAGATTTTTACTTAAGTGACAGCTTGTCAGGTTTAATTAAAAATTTGGAATTTCCTCTAAGATGACCTGACTTGACAAGGAAATGGAAAGATATCCAATTTCTGGTAACATGCAACTCGTGTTCCGCTCCCCACCAAGAGGAATATTCATGTAAGGAAGCAAAAAACCATTTCTTTGTTACATTTACATATCTTTTTAATCATCTCTCCTGACAAGGTAAGGAAGGGTACCCCCATAATACAGGTTACCCTTGGTTAAACAGTTTTATACATACTTTGGGGACAGCGCCTCGGAAACAGAAGCCTTATCTTATGTCTGCAACTTGCCAAGAAAGTGATGAGCTCCAGGTGCTTACAGGGAAAGTCTATTCCGATAAGTGAATTTCCGTACTGGACTGTAACCATGACGTGTACGCATTGCGCAATGAGGGCGCACATGTTGAACTGCGTAAAAATATAGCCCTAATGACTTTTGGGATTTCAGCTCTTACAACACATAACCTGTGGAGTATAAACACAGCTTTATTCATAAGGATGCGCTGCAGATCATATGTTTACCACTGAGCATGCGCGCAAACTACTTCTCGCTAATTGATTGTGACAGGTTATTGGAAAATAGATTAGCGTCCATTCATAGCAACAACAAAGTGGTAACTGTGGCTTATGCACCTGAAGGAATCACTGAACAAATAATCCGTTAATTAAAAATAGTTCAAATGTCTCATTTATGCCACCGTGGTGTCCCCTAAACCAAGCCACTGAAAGTATTTACGCACAATCAATAATAATCATATTTTAACGCACTAATCAGCATCACTAATTTAGCTTTCTACCTGTCAGGGAAGCTTTTGGATGCAGGCATCGATGGAAAGCCTCCAAAATACCCATGCGTGACATTTTATGAGACAAAACGAGCGTTTGTAAACTTACTTGCTCTTGTCGGAAGTCATGGTGACAGACTTGTTCAGCACAGATAAACGTTACGTCCGCCAGCCGTTTCTTTCACTTCCAGTTGTTTTGCAAAGCTCGGTGTTTGGAAATCTTCACCTCTTGCTGTCGCGCTTGCAAAGTCAAACAAAAGAGGCCAGCTGTCTCGCTGGGATGATCTCTTCCACTCTACAAATCAAGTTCAACATAGAACACGCAATCGTCATATTTAGCTCAACTGGTTCTGCTCGTGCCGTGGTAACATCTTGGAGAAAGAGGCTCGTTGCGAGCGCGTGGTGACTCTCCGTGAGCTGCGTGTCTTTTTCCATATTTTAAGTACCATCCCTCCTCCTGAGTGACGCCACGAGGGGGGCGGAGGTCACAAAGTTGCTGCTGGGTGGCGCACTAAAGGCTTAAACTTTACAAATGAGGCACAGAAAATACGTTATGATTAACTATGTCAGAGATATAAAGTTTAATGCTTGGATCTGCTCAGAGGATCACAATACCGCAATCATTTTCACTATTTTATTTGAAATATGTAATAAAACACTTGAGCGTTAACATTTAACTTATATGTTGCAATAAGATGATAATAAAAGATACACACCCCGTTTTACTAACACAAAGGCTGACCAAAAGGTCTAGAAGTTTTCACCTTTACTTATATTGTTTTTTAACTATAAAACATGTATTAAAATAAAAATTAATACAACAGTTTGAGGTGGCTTTACTCAGATCTTATTGGCACTAAATAAAAGGCAGGTAAAAAGCAGCTGAGTGTCTGTTAATAGAAACTGGCGACATCTTCTGGAGAAGCTGATACTCCTAAAAAAAAGTAACATTTGTAGAAAGACTAAAAGAGTTCTTACAGAAACAAGAAAATAATTGATAGTATTTCAAGTTTATTGTCATTAATACAAATGGACATTAAGAATGTTCTCATTTGCACATGCCAGCATAGATAAATACACACCATAAAATCAGCAACACATTAAAAAAAGCTTTGAATTGTCTTCAAAATCATTTGTTTTTTGTTCCTGTTGAGGAGCACCTGTGTTTTCCTTTAAAATGCTTATAATGTGCTCAGGAACTCCTTTACCTGAAAATAAAGCACAACACATTAGCTTTACTAGTGAGTGCACTGATGGGCACCAGCTCAAAACGTATTATATTGCTCAGGACGAGTTTAAGTGACGCTCAATAAATGCTGGTGTTTACTATCAACATGAAAAGTGCTCAATAAGCACCTCTTAGAACTTTCTGTGTGAAGGTTTTTCTCTGCATTGCACGTCCCTTTGCAGAGTTTCATTGTTTCTAAAACAAAATCAGCGTACAAAAGTTTAAAATGTTTCTCTAAAAATAGTAAAAACGTGAGGATGAATATTTGTAGAAGTATCAGCGTGCCCATCTTTAAAGCTGCACGAAAAACAAGTGGTTGAATATAACTAACTGTGTCTGTTCACACATTTTAGGGCTTCTGTAAAGTCACGTCTACTTGAAGAGAAAATACTCGGTTTTTAACTAAATAGCTCCCATTGTTAATGCAATTGATCCTCAATAAGTTAGAAGAAACTTTAAGAAGACTACTTAAATAACATACCCTGCTTTAAACAGATTTTTGAATAATTACAAGCAAGCTAATGATATTAAAACACCACAACAGCTACATTAAACATCTCTCTGTATGAAGTGCTTTTAAACGTTTCTTATAAAGCTGGATAAAATAGATCGGGCTTCAGTAAAATCCAATCGCACAAGTGCGCAGTTGTATCACTTCTTAGCGTTTCACCACATGCTTCATATTTCTTTGTTCTGTGCAGCAAATAATTTAAACGGGCAATAATAAATTATAAATGTTGAAATTCTAGCAGAAATATTAATATTTTTAAAATGCACAAAATAATTTAATTCCTTTCATCTTAAACATCCAAAACATTTAATTAACAAATTTTATATATATATATATATATATATACAGAATTATCAATTATCAAAATACTATATACAG
>JBAMHV010000020.1:4641831-4662698 GCA_037177535.1 Pseudomugil gertrudae
AGAAATTGAATTGAATTTTATTTAGAAAGCCCCCCCCCCCCAAAAAAAAAAAAAAAAACGTTGAAGGACCCACCCTCTCCCATGACGGGCATAGGACTATTATTAATTAGCTCATCTAAATTCTGAAATAACAGTTCAGGTTTGTAGCCTGCAGCAGGTGGTCTTCATCCAGACAGGGGACTGGGGGTGGGTAGGGGATCAGGAGGTCCACAGGAAATGTGGTTAAGGGCCCATAAGCTTCTCAACTTGGTCCATTTGGTCAGGTTTATTTGATACTGTGCATCACCTGTGTAACAGTGGAAATTAATGCCGTGCTTTCTAATTATGTTTCCCAATGGTAGCATGTAAAGTGTGAACAAAATGGGTCCAAGAACTGAGCCTTGTGGCACTCCATAGTTAACTTTACTGCACTGTAAGGACTGTTCATTGACAATGACAAACTGGTACCTATCAGATAAATAAAATTTAAACTAGGAAAGGGCAGCTCCTTTGACCCCTATGTCATTATCTAATCTCTGGAGTAAGATTTTGTGGTCAATAGTGTCAAAGGCAGCACTGAAGTCGAACAGAATCAGGACTGAGATCAATCCATTGTCTGCAGCTAATAACAAGTCATTTGTGACTCTAACTAATGCAGTTTCTGTGCTATGGTGTGGTCTGAAACCTGACTGAAAAATCTTCAAATAGGCTATTGTTCAGCAGGTGGCGACATAACTGTTTAACTACAACTCTTTCTATGATCTTTTAAATAAAAGGGAGATTAGATATTGTTCAATAATTAGCTAAAATGCCTGGGCTTTTTAAAAAAATGGTTTAATAACTGCATATTTAAAAGACTGTGGTACTTAACCTGTTCCTAAGGAGGTATTTATTATATTCAGTATAGAGCCATTAATTAGGGGAAGAGTCAGAAGTGCTGCATATCAGCTCTCTTTCACACCTGTTAGGTTGGAATACATGCATTTCTAATTCTTTATGTAAATCTGAAAGACTGTGTTTGCTGAACTGAAAGAAACCCACCTGGTGACGCTGTTTTCCGCGCAAGGAATCACAAAGCTCTCAGGTACTGTCGGAATTATTATTTTTCCCCTCAATCTCTTTTTCTAATCCGCTTACCTTTAAGGTTAGCTCGTATCTAAAAAAAATGCCGAAATCATTTGTGGAGTTAAGTGAACAAAGTCATATGATTTTCGACAAGGCATTGAGCAATAAAAGCACGTAAAGAGTAGAATAGTCTAATAGTTGTGCTATAACAGGTTGAGCATTAGGACCCATCCGCTGCGTGTCAGCTGACGGGGCAGCCTGTTATAATCAACGCGAAGCTTTATGACCTGGAGCTTTATCGTCTGGCTGGAAGAACGGATGTGTCTGCTGTGACGGGCCCATGTCTGAAAATCCAGACAGACGCTTTTATTTCAACAGAAAGGCAATAAGCGGGTTTGTTGGGATTGTCCAAACAGGTAAAAGTCTCTCCGTATCTACTAACGCCTTTGCTTGTGCGTGAGGGCGCGTGTACAAGCTCTCTGACTGAGCTTGTGTTATTTCTTTATCCGTAGCAGCAAGATGGAGTGTGAGTGGAAGCCAGACGAGCAAGGACTTCAACAAATATTACAGCTGCTAAAAGAGTCTCAGTCGCCAGATACTTCCACTCAGAGATCCGTCCAGCAAGTATCCTTGCACATGATAATTTTTTATTTATTTTTATTTGTTACTGCTTAATAAAGCTACAGACTCAACAGGCTAGCTTTAGCTAACACTAGCCTGGGTGGTTACCGTTACAAACAGGTAGACTCGGGCTGCTTTTGTCACTAATATAATGACCTCAGCATGCTTCAAGCAAAGCACATCATGCTTAAATCTGACCAACATTAAGAAGTGTATCTGGCTTAATGTTTCCTTTTGTAGAAAAACATCTACTTCATTTTAGTTAAATCCTTTAAAGTCGTATTACAATGTAATAATTGTAAAGACAATGTTTCACCTGTTGGCACCTTAAGTAAACCATTTTTCATGATGGACTTTATAATTTTAAACAATCTACTGTGATTTCAACATTTTAATAAGAAAGACTGGTTGTATATGTAACATATGTGATGCACCCACACATAAAACACATAAAATCTGAAAAAAATTGTTATGCAGACAAACTGTGGAGAATATAAATACATCACTAAACCCTGGTGGTGATGCTGCTGTCATCTGAGCCTTTGCTCGTCTCAGTTTTCAAAGAGGTTCCACAAATAATCATCATTCAAATCGTAAAAAACCTAACATGCCAGATATTTTACTCTGGTGACCCCGAGCCAGATGAAAGGGCAAGGCTTGGCACCAGGCTCCTAGTAAAGTACAGAAGCCAGAGCACAGACAGGCAGAAAAGCTGCCTCCAAGATGTTTACTAATTGCAGCTGATACCATGTTAAGTGCTTTATTACTTTTTGTTTTGTAGCTTGTGCACATTAACAGGTCAGATGCAAATTACCTTGAGTATTTCCCTCATATCACCACTTAGGAAAAATGACAATCCTCTGTGGTTAATACTGCTGGCGAGAAACACGTGTGTTTTTGTGAGGTTGCACTTAGGATCCTAAATGACTTGCTTATGTAACCCCTCATATGTGCTACATCATTAACTTATAGACGGACGGCTTTTATAGTCCTAAAGGTGCCATCTGGCTGGGTGCTTACGGTTTTCACCCAGGCTAAATGACTTATTCGTGACCCCGTGCAAACATGCAGAAACTCGCACCGCGAGTACCTTCACCTAAATACATCAATGCTTCTATTTTTGCCCTCATGTGGATGAAAATACATTGCATCCTGCATCATTACTATGCATCGTGCACAGGTATCCTTAACCATTTATTTCCAGAGACTCGAGCAGCTGAACCAGTACCCAGACTTTAACAACTATTTGATATTTGTTTTGACTAAATTAAAATCAGAAGGTAAGCAGCATTCAGTGTGTCGTTTTGCCGTGTTTGTTTTGGTGTACTAGCCCGTCGTTTTGCATGTAACTGCAGGTCTATTTGGCCACGACTCGGGTGACCCAAAGGCATCTTCGCCACAGATGATGTGGCACTCAGAATATGGGTCACTCTAATTTTAAACCTAATTCCTGGCATAGACACAACTTTTGGCTTGACTGTCTGCACAGTATATGACCCAAATGTTAAGTGGTGTTGAGACATTTTAGGATTGTGCTGCACCACTTCCACTCGCTCAAATGCTAAAAAGCTCCTAAATTTCATATGTAAAAATTAGTGGAGCAATAAATCATGTTAGTTCCTCATAAATACCTGCTATAGTGTGCGGTTTAGCATTCAGGATTCATATGTGTTGTCTGAAGGAAATGCGATGGCATTTAAATCATGTGACCTTTGATTGAGTCACCAGTGAAAAATAATTAATCCCAGTGGAAACCTGCAAAATTCCATCAGAAATCATTCCGAACGTCTTGATTTCACCAGCTTCTCTCGGTCTGTTTCTTGTCTCTCCGAAGACGAACCGACTCGATCTCTAAGCGGACTGATACTGAAGAACAACGTGAAAGCTCACTATCAGAACTTTCCAAATGGCGTGTCGGAGTTCATTAAGAGTGAGTGCCTGCAAAACATTGGCGATTCTTCTCCCCTCATCCGGGCCACCGTGGGTAAGTCTTCCAAGCGGTTCTCTTAAATGCAACATTTTGTTTTCTGCAGGAAAGGATCTCTCATTAAATCTGCATATCTGTCTTTATTGAGCTTGCTGGTTGCCATGGCATCGAGTGGGTTGATTGTAGACACTTTTTTTTTTGCTGACACTAACCTGAAGCTAAACGCAGCAGCATTACTTTTGTTATTTGGGAATCGATTTGACGACAGCTGATGGAAGATAATTAGTTTGCGTTCATATCTGCCAGTTTGAGTGTAATTCAGTAAAAAGATGGAGCCAAACCAGTCATCGTGGTCTCTGTCCTCTTTAGGACAGGAGCACAAACTGAAGACCATGCTGCATTTTTTTTAAAGCTCTATGATGAAGGTCACATTTCTAAATATCTTAGTGTTTATTTCCAGAACATTCTGATTTATTTGCTAATTTCCTGATGTTTTTACAAAATTCAAATTTTGAACATTTTGCATCTGGATAAATAATTTTAATTGTTCTTATTTATTATGAAAATGCATTTAGATTATTGCTGCTTCTGTTTTTTTTTTTGGTATTTCTTTTAAAATTGCCGATTCTGGTTTTTTTTTTGTTTGTAATTTTTAAGTCTTTTGATGATTTACAAAGTATTATTTAGATATTTATTGACAAACAAAGTGATACTTTGTGTCTCTGGAATATGAAATAAGGAAAAAAATCATCATATGACTTGAGTAACGCTTTGAGAATAACAGTTTAGCTTCAGAGTTAAATGCAGCTACAAAGAATATAGATCTGCGCAATATATTAAAAACTAACAACCGATCTAGTGTTGTGTTTTATGGCTTGCTCTTATTGTGCAAATGTGTTTTTTGTGTTTTACTGTGACCATTGGCAAAAAAACCCCAAAAAACCAAACAACCTTTGTGTCAGGTACCCTTGAAATTGATGAGAACATGTTGACTTCATTTGCCTCCTGCATTTGCAGGACCTGCGATGTGACTGTTGCACACACATGCATTACAGTGACGATGCTCAAACGATAAATTGTGCAGCTCTAGTGTCAAATTAAAATCAGCTTTTAATTTTAGATGCTCTTGGTGACTTTTCATTTAATTTTTTTTCACAATTCTTAAATGGTGCTTAGTTTGGAAATGGAGCAGCTGTTGGAGTTTACCTCTTAACGTCTGTTTATTCAATGTCATGTCCATGTTGCCAAATGATGTGTGCATAAACCCACGCTTGCATGTCGGTGTGGTTTAGGAGGGAAAGCATCTTTGTCTTTTCTAGATTTTTGCCTAACAAAGCTTTGATCACTTAGTAATTGCCACTACTGCTTGGTAGTTTTGTCCCACTATATAGCTAAATAAATCCATCCCTTTACAGGTATCCTCATCACCACAATTGCTTCCAAAGGAGAGCTACAGAACTGGCCAGAGCTTCTGCCTAAACTCTGTCTGCTGTTGGATTCTGAGGACTATAATACATGTGAGGTAAGGAGGAAAAGTCACATATAAAGCCATGTGGCATGCTGTATGTATGTGCATGACCACCTATGTTTAAAGATTCAGTTGGGATAATTTTGCAGCACCGAAAATGGGAGGAAAACTGGAGGAAACAGATTAGATGCATGTTTCTATCAGTAAATTACAAATAGACCTGTTACTTGCTCCGGGCACACGTTTGCCTCTGTTTATTTATTTGTTTTTATTTCTTGTGAAAAGGGGAGAGCTGGGCCATCTATAAAGCAGCATCTGGATGGCATCCTGCTGGCCAGATAAGCTAAAGGCAGTCTCACAGCTGGAGCAGCAGCTACTGCAGATTATTCATCATTGGAATCATCTTTCCCTTTCTATCCTTACCAGTAAACCGTATGACCCCGTTTCCTGGCATGTCGCGTATAATCACCCAGACTGGCTTTTATGCCGTGCATATGTGCAGAAAAAACAAACGCGCTACGTTTTTCTCATCTATTTTTGAAACGAGAATCCATCAATGTCCACGTCTTTGTTTTGTGAACAATATATTTACTTACCTGATAGCTCACTAGCATAATACCTATCATCTCTACTTGATTGCATCAAGGAAAAAGCTCTTAATGACATCAGTTTTGATGAAATCAGCGCTTCTACACATAATACACGGAAATAGAGACTAAATTCTCTATTGCTGTGACTGCATAAATCACAGTAAAGTAGTTTGTTGTGGCTGCTGGATCATCTCATTTGTGTAGTGCCATCACACCCATACTCTGGCTCACAGGCTTCCTGGTCATTATTATGCTGTCAGCTGGATTTATGAGCTACTATAGGGACATGGATACATTAAATTAGAGAACATGCTTAATTTAGGTAGCATGTTGAATGTCATTTTAAATGAAGCTGAATCCAGAGATGGTATCAGTGTGTCCCAGCAGCAGGAGCATCTAAGTGACTGCTAGCGAGCGACATTTTCTGAAATGTAAGAAAGAGTTGATAGAAAAAGTATGAATTCCCTCGTGGCACCACTGTCAGCCTCTCTTACAAAGCTTGCTCAGAAGCTCAGATTTAGGTCAGCTATTTACTGCAGAGGATCTTGAAGTGTGCGTATGTTTGTGTGTGTGTGTGTGTGTGTGTGTGTGTGTGTGAGTTTGAGGCTTAACACTGAGCGGCGACCAAATGTAAAAACTCCTTAGCAGGCTAGTGATGTTTATGAAAAGCAGCTTGGAGACTGAAAAGCTTCTTAATGTCTGATGTTGAAGATGGCTCAGTTGGTGCAGGATGTGAACGTGTCTCTTAATTTATTCGTTTAATGTGCAGAAATATGTTTTTTTTTTAAAAGCTCCTTGTTTTGGACATTTTTTTATACATTTACAAAAATATGATCAAAACTTGTGTTGTTTATAGAATTGGTACTAAAATACATGTATGTAAAGTAGTTTGCAGCTTAATTTTCTGTGGCGCTGACGATGAAAGGCATGCATTAGTCTTGCTTCCTTGGAAATGTAATAAATCCCCATAATGATCAGCTTACTTGCTCAACCTAACTGTCATTAAAACAATAAGTAATGCAGGCCGTCATTAAAGCTTTCTGCTTTTTGCTTTTATGCATTTCAACACATTCAGTTGCACAAAACTTTGAATAATTTATTATAGAAAAGAGTATGTAGTATACAACGCATTCTTCTGCAGTTTGTTACTAGAATTAAACTAAAACAATGTTAAATGGAATTGAACACGGCAGAAACAAGATGCATCCCTTCTCCACCACACCGGAATCAAATGAATGGCTCATTAGTAGACCGCTGCAGAGCTGAATGACATGTGCATGAGGAAATTCAGTCATTTGATTCAAGTGTGATGGAAGGATTGCATCTAAAAGTTGTAAGATAGTCCTCAAGGTCTGGACTCGTGCAGAGCTGGTGTACAGTTTCTAATTGTATGTGCTTTGTAATGTTACCAAGTGATGTTATTGATCTGTTTGGTTCATTTACATGTGTCATGCTGTGAATTAACCTCGGCTCAGGTGCAAGGGAAGCATGAACATTAAGTAAAATAGTGGTTTAAAATGATTTTCCAGAGTTTCAAACTTAATTTGTAACATTAAGATTTTCATTTTTTACTCAAAGCATTTTCATGTTAATGGTTTAAGACCAGTGTTTAGTGGAAGAAGTAATGACATCAGTTTTGATGTTGCCACATTTTAACGTTCTCTAACTTCTATAAAAAGAAACAAGCAGGTGTGTTGGATGCCAAGTTCGGATGGTGTTGGATGGCTTAAAATAGGTTTTGCTTGAACGCTTTTACTGTTTTGATTAATGGCAGCTGGCAAGTGGTTGCAGTAGACATGTGGGGGTCAGGTTGATCCCTCCTTGGAGGGGTAAAGCATATTCATGCTAATGCTTGTCACCTTTGGGCTTACTTGTGCTGCTCACGTTCTTGAAATTTCCAGAACAATTGAGTTGACAAATGCATATCGCTCTTCATGCTGGCTTGCAGTCATCTGCATGACTTCCATTCCTATGTTGACTGACCTTCAGCAGCAGGAGTTGAAAGGAGGATTACACTCAGGACACTCCCACTTCTCTGCCCTTCTCCGCTGCCAAACAGGCACTCTAATGCCTATATTATGTTTTGACGTCACTAGGAGCAGTCTTTTGTTTTGCGTCTCACGTTTCCCCGTAG
The DNA here is from genome assembly GCA_037177535.1 of Pseudomugil gertrudae. NCBI lineage: Eukaryota > Metazoa > Chordata > Actinopteri > Atheriniformes > Pseudomugilidae > Pseudomugil > Pseudomugil gertrudae. The sequence goes on from JBAMHV010000020.1 coordinate 4,649,616, forward strand.
GACAAAATTCTGACTGAACAGTTTATCAGCATATATTCCGTATGCATTTTACGAGAGCCCAGCCTGGCATTATTGGAGTTTATGTATTTTTAGCCATGTTTTTTGAAGCTATAGCCAATATCCTTCATCACCAGTCTCATCCACATTTAAAAAATGATTTTATTTTTCAATGCAATATTTTTTCTCAAGCTTTTTTTTTTTGTTTTACATGTAGCCTATATGAGCACGTCTCATTCGAATGAGGAAAACGACTCTATAGTTTTTCTTTTCCTCCCCCGCTTGTGACCTTGACACTTTACCCCCTTCGTCTCATTTCATCCCTCACGTTTTTTTTAAGCCGCGCTGTATCTGTCATCTAAAAGGAATGCCGACATGGAGGGGTTGCCATGGAAACGCATTTGAAATAGCGTCTGTGTCGGTGCTGTTTCTTGTGTCTGCTTTCCAGGCTGCGTTTTTGTGAGACACTGAATCCTGCAGCATATTGTGAGCACGCATACTAAACATTTATTAAACAGCTGATAGCAATGAAAAGATATGCAAGTATGTTTGTGTGTGTTGAACTGCTTAAATATATTTAAGGATATTATAGAAGTTAAATCCTTTTTGTAATTTATGGCTCAAGCTGAGAATTTTTTTTTTAGTACAATAATTTGATCTGGAGCCTCCGATGTCTAATGTGGTGTCGTGTGATGACTGCAGAATAAATGATATGTGTTGAATATTTAATGAGTATAGCAGGATGCTACAACGTTGTTGCAAATCACAAAAGTAAACAGAAATAGGAATCCCTTCCACATCCACAAGCCGCTGCTGTAGTCTGATCGACCGTGAGGTTGTGTTTAAAGCATCTTTTATTATAAGCCTTTACAGAATTTCATTATTTTGGGAAACAATCTGCCGGTCTCGAGTTATCGTTATTATTATTTCTAAATAGTAGAATTCTTCAGTATTGACTTTGTTTATCCTCTTACTGTGTCTTTCTCCCTTAGGGAGCATTCGGAGCCCTGCAGAAGATCTGTGAAGACTCTGCTGAGATCCTGGACAGTGACATGCTGGACCGACCTCTAAACATCATGATCCCCAAATTCTTGCAGTTTTTCAAGCACAGCAGTCCTAAGATTAGGTATCAGAATCCTTATATTTCCCATTGTCTCCAATTATTATTTTTTTTAAGTGCTCATTCATCCTTTGAACATGTATTGTCTTAAAAATAAAAATGTACTCTGAAATGTATTGCTGGAAATTTAGCCAAATCTAGTCGTAAGTTAAATATGTTTTGTTTTTTTATTGTTGCACACCATTTGACAAGGAAGAGTTCCTCATATTTGGCAGTTAAATTATTTTATAGGGGGATAGGACAAACACAGAGGAGGCATTCATACAGTGCAACATGTGAGGAAAACGTGCTGGTGTGACTACTAAGTGGTGGTTATTGTGTTTCAGGTCTCATGCCATCGCCTGCGTCAATCAGTTTATCATCAGCAGGACTCAGGCTCTTATGCTTCACATCGACCCTTTTATTGAGGCAAGTCTGAGTCAAATGCATCTTTTAGGTGTACAGTGCTGCATTTCAGAATCCTGAAAGTCTTTATTTTGTGAATTTCCTATCAAAGAGAGGGGAAGAACATTGTGGAAATAGTCATTGGGTTATAGGTGTGCAGCTGGAGGCAAGTTTAGTTGTCCAGATCTACCCCAGTTAACTTTCTCAGCATATTTATATCTAATGTATAACCCACTGCATTGCCTCATTAATATTTATCTTAATAATTAAATAGATGCTAATATAATAAGTGTTGTTTTTGTTTTTTATAGAACCTTTTTGCACTGGCGACAGATGAGGAGCCTGAAGTGAGGAAGAATGTGTGCAGAGCTCTCGTTATGCTGCTGGAGGTTCGCATGGATCGTCTCCTACCACACATGCATAACATCGTTGAGGTGAGTTTGTTAAACAGCTCACTGCGGGGGATTGAAACTGCGACTTAAAGAACAAATAAGTGCAGATTTGTGTTTGTGGTGAGCAACAGGACTGTATTTTATTTATGTATGTATTCAGGCAGCCTTGTTTAAAAGCCTATTTGTATACAAAATTGTTTCTAGCTGCAGTTTCCTTTTGGGTTAGTATAGATCTTTCAGCACGGCATTTTTAAATCTGAAAATAAAATGTATGTTCATGTCTAGTTTTTAAAGGTGGGTGTGTCTGGAGGACAAAAAGGTGTGAGGCCAGTTGTTTCAAACAGAGTTAGAGGGTTAGAAAGCACGGAGACAAATCCTCTGTTGGTTTTAGTCGATTCATGGGATGTGTGATGGAAACAAAAATAGAATATCACATCTCAGATCTGTTAAGATGTGCTTAGTGATCCCCTGTGGACTTGCACTTGTGTCTCGGGCTCCAGATGTGATGCATGTTGTGAATGAGATATACAGTATTTAAAATGCTTAAAGTATGCCAAATTTAATTTCCCCTGTTTTTTTTTTATCACAGTACATGCTTCAGAGGACTCAGGACCACGATGAGAACGTTGCCTTGGAGGCTTGTGAGTTCTGGCTTACACTGGCAGAGCAGCCGGTGTGTAAGGAGGTGCTCTGTGGTCACCTTTCCCAGTAAGAGCGCTCACACAAGTTCATATAATACACAAACTGCTATTCTGGTGCGACTGTAATTTTACGAGGAGCTGATTCATAGCAGCCTTGACAGTGAGTTGGTGAAGGCCTTGTGACAGAATGATATTCTGCTTCATCTTATCATGGGGGCTGATTAAGAGTCCCCCCACCGTCTTGTTGACCTCAGCTGTAACATCTGTCACCAGTCATCCACATTAAACTGTGCTCAAAGTAGGAATCAGATGTGAGCGATTGCCTGTGAGCTCTGACCTATCCTTGCTCATTTTAACATCATTTTCCCTGTGGATTTTGCTCCAGGCTCACTCCTGTGCTTGTTAACGGGATGAAGTACTCTGAGATTGACATTATCCTACTCAAGGTTAGTTTATATACTGTAATATGTGTACCTGATAAATTGCTCCGTGTCTCAAAACGACATGCAGCTGAATGAAGCCATCCAGGCTGTAACAGTTTGAATTGTGTTGATTTTTTTTCTTGTGTACAATCAGAGTACTTATGAGTTTGCACATGCAACACAAAGTGCGACAAGTGTTAGTTTCAGTAAAGAAAATAACACTCATGATTCGACATGTTTGGCATCAGGGGGACATTGAGGAGGACGAGGCCATTCCAGACAACGAGCAAGACATCAGACCACGCTTCCACCGCTCCCGCACGGTTGCCCAGCAACATGAAGGGGATGGAATTGAGGAAGACGAAGATGATGACGACGAACTGGATGATGATGATGATGATGATACTATCTCTGATTGGAACCTGCGTGAGTTTGTGCTGGTGTATATGGAGCTGTCTAGATTCCTCCATCTTCCTAAGAGCTGAGAAATGATGTATTGATCCGGATTTGTCTTGTGTTTGTGTGTGCTGTGCATGTTTGTCTGCACACTTCTGTTTCTATGCGTTTGTGCACGATTCTCCACATGTCAGGCAAGTGTTCGGCAGCAGCACTGGATGTGTTGGCCAATGTATTCAGAGATGATCTGCTGCTGCACATTCTGCCCCTGCTCAAAGAGCTGCTCTTCCATCCAGAGTGGGTGGTTAAAGAGTCTGGCATCCTTGTACTTGGAGCCATAGCTGAAGGTAGGAGGGGAAGGTAGGGGAGAAAAAGAAGATCAAGAGGATGAATTGGCAGAAATTCCTGTTTATAATAATTGTTTATTTTTCTTTTCTCTCTAGGATGTATGCAAGGCATGATCCCTTATCTGCCTGAGCTCATCCCACATCTCATCCAGTGTTTGTCTGACAAAAAAGCGTTGGTGCGATCCATCACCTGCTGGACGCTGAGTCGGTATGCTCACTGGGTTGTCAGCCAACCTCCGGATATTTACCTGAAGCCTTTAATGACAGAGCTACTGAAACGTATTCTGGATAGCAACAAGCGTGTGCAGGAAGCTGCTTGCAGGTAAGGAAGAAATCCTTACACAGCTTATATAAGAAACCTTGCTCTGCTATTGTACTGGTGATACCGACATGTTTTTTTTTATTGTGGGTTTGTGAATATCTTCCCACCAGTGCCTTTGCCACTTTGGAGGAGGAGGCGTGTACAGAGCTGGTGCCCTACCTGGCATTCATTCTGGACACACTGGTGTTTGCTTTCAGTAAATACCAGCACAAAAACCTGCTCATTCTTTATGATGCAATAGGAACGCTTGCAGATTCAGTGGGGCATCATCTAAATAAACCGGTATGCAGCATGTGCAGTTTCACTTCCCAGTTTTGTGAGAATTTTATGTTAGAGCGAACCATTCATCTCTGCTTCCTCATTTTACTGCATCAGTAGTGATAAATGCATTTCCAAATGTCGTTACTTTTAGACAGCCTACTGTGAAGGTAAAAACATAAATACTTCTTAGTTCTATGTGTTTGATTGAATTTGATAACCATAGTTATACCTGTATTTGATCTGTGGTGTTTATTAGGAGTACATCCAGATGTTGATGCCACCTTTAATTCAGAAATGGAACCAGCTGAAAGACGAAGACAAAGATCTCTTCCCGTTATTAGAAGTCAGTTTCCTGTGCTTCAATTCAAGTTAGATCACAATGATTTCATTTTACAGGCCACTAAGTGTATCTTTCTCTTTCCTCGTGTCTGCCTTCCTCAGTGTCTGTCATCTGTAGCCACAGCACTACAGAGTGGCTTCCTGCCCTATTGTGAGCCTGTCTACCAACGCTGTGTCAACCTGGTCCAGAAGACCCTTGCTCAGGCTATGGTGAGTGTGTGGAACCATAAAACTCTGGAACTCTGTGAATGTGAAAGGCAAATACTTGTGTGGTTCTCCACAGCTGCTCAGAGCTGATTAGCATTTCTGTTAAACTTCCCTGATTAGATCTAGGTCAGCATTGTGTTTAGACTCCTAAACTGCCCTCAACTGGACACAAAGGGAACTGCATTTACCATTATCAGCATTCAGAGACGAGGCCAGTGACTTGTGTCCGTTATACCTGGGGAATTTTGTCCAAAAGCACCCAGAACTTAAATGCTTTGTGGCTTTTTTTCCCAATTAACTTGCGAATCGTGTTCACCCTTTGTCTCCTGCATTCAAACTCACATCAAGGGTCTTTTTTGCAATAATAACTTAGAGTTAACATGTTTTATGTATTATGGAGGAGAATAAATGCAAGATGACTGCTGGGCAAACTGGACCAGTCATACAAAATCCTACTTACCGGTAGGTTTGGATCAAGGTTAATAGTATTACCATCTCATTAAGGCTTTTTTTGTGGATGAAACATGGAATTTTAATGACCTCTTCTCTGTGCATATATTGAAGGAAATAACCATTAAAAATCCTCTAGAATTATGGAAATATTCCAGTTTCTTTTGCAAAATATAGCTGTTTTTTTAATTAGGATACAACTACAATGTTACTGTTATTAATTAATTAATAATTAAAATAAAGGGGCGGCTGTGGTGCATGTAGTAGAGCGGGTTATTTCCTAACCATCAAGTTAGTGGTTCAAATCCCAGTTGCTCCCGGTGCTGCATCACCGGTGTGTGAATGTGTGAGTGTTTGCGTGAGCGTATGGGTGAATGTGTCAAATAGTGTTAAAGCGCTTTGAGTGCACTGATGTGTAGAAAAGCGCTATACAAGTACAAGACCATTTAATTGATTACAAGCTTACCGTCTTCCCATCTGTTTGTTTACTCTTTAGCTTCATCAGTCACAGCCAGATCAATATGAAGCCCCTGACAAGGATTTCATGATCGTTGCACTGGATCTTCTCAGTGGACTGGCTGAGGGTTTGGGAGGCACCATTGAGCAGCTGGTTGCTCGCAGCAACATCCTCACCCTCATGTACCAGTGCATGCAGGTAATTAGTTGTCATTGTGTGTCGCAACATAAGCTGGGTAAGCTAACATGTATCGCTCAAAGTTGGCTCTTCCCTCCATCTGCCCAGGATAAAATGCCAGAGGTGCGTCAGAGTTCTTTTGCCCTGCTTGGGGATCTCACCAAGGCTTGTTTCCAGCATGTCAAACAATGCATCGGTATGTCCTGTGCGCTCGTGTCTGAAGCAGTGATTTGCAGTAAGAGGTTTGTCAGTCGCTAAGCTGTTCACCTCTATTTTTCAGCTGATTTTATGCCCATACTGGGTACAAATTTAAATCCAGAGTTAATATCAGTGTGTAACAATGCAACGTGGGCAATAGGAGAGATATCTATACAAATGGGTGAGTGCTTCTTTTCCAGCACATTTTCACAAATCTTACTGTTTGTTTTATTATAATGGAATATAATTCTCCAATGCTTAGGGCCTGAAATGCAGCCATACATTGCCATGGTGCTGCACCAGCTCGTGGAGATCATTAACAGGCCCAATACCCCAAAGACTCTACTGGAAAATACAGGTACCACACGGTGGTAGCGTTGAGCCAGCCAGCCAGGTTGCCACACACACAGGGAGGTTCTCACACACTAAGGTTCCTTTTCAGCCAGTACTCACCACACTGACTAGGATGCCTGTCCTTCCCTTTAGTCTCTGATCTAAAACTCTTCCCAAAGAATGAGCCTTACAGGTTTTGCTAAAACATGCCACAGAGGCCTTTAAGTAGAGTAAAAAGGAAGGGAAACCTTGTCCTTACCTGTGCAAAATTCTTGACACTTGAAATGAACGGAACCATGTAAGAGCCCAGTCTGTGGGTGTTCACTGATCTGGATTGACTGACAGGTGGAGCAGGTTATTGATACAGCACAAATGCAAAGCTCAGTCTATCATTGAGACACAAAGTTGACTTCATAATCAGCACATGTGAACAGAAACTAATCCAGAATGAAAGAAAAGCCTTGAAGTAGCAAACATAAAGCACCTAGCAGTTCTCCAAGTGGTTACACTCTGCTTTTGTTTTTGTTGTTTGGATTTAAATCTACAATTGAATGAACAGAATTGGCATTTGCTACAAATGAGCATGCAAGGGTGAAGTGTGACCTGCCAAAAAAAAGAGACAAGTTAGGGACTCTGTAGATGTGTTTCTGTTTGTTTGCTGTCAGTTTATGTGTTGCTTTTATTTACTGTTCTTTAAATGTGAATGCATATCTGCCAATAGATGTTAAATGTTTGTAAAGAATAACCAATGTTTGATGCAGGATACAAGATGATTGAACTCAATCTCATAAAAATAATCTGCTTAATGTGTCACTAGTAAACATTTCTGCCCTCTGTTGCATGTTTTCAATGTTTCAATTGAAAACATCAGAGTGAGCCCAAATTTTTTCAGCCATGTGTAAGTATCCCTTTTACTATACCTAGAAAACCAGTTTAGAACTGGAACACGATTTTAAAACGCCCCACAGCACAATCCAAGGTCGGCTTGGCTGTGGATTTTTAGAGCTTGTCTGTTCTCAGCTGATCCTGCACTGAACTTTACTCTAATGAGCATACCATCTGCTTTCTGCATGTGTCATTGGACTGTTCATAAATGCCTGTTTGTTAATGAGAATGTTGCATAGTTTTGTGTCTCTTAAACTTAGGTCCTCCCTCCTCTCTGCCTCATAAGAACCTGCTGTGCTGGATACTAGTCTCCCTCCATGTAGTTGGCTTGGAGTAATCTTATCATTTCCCTTTTCAAAAAAAGAAAGCAAAAACATTTCTGTTATGAAAATTAACATTTGTGAGTTTAAGGGAGAAATTTCTCAACAATAATCTAAGTTAGCTGCTATCATTTAGGTCCGTCACTCGCACATGCTACACCTTAGCCTGTGTCTGGAGACGTCCACTTCTCAACATCAGATTTGAAAGGTTTCAGATTTCTGAAAGCAGATGCCATGTTTGCTTTTTCTATGAATGTCCTGTCAAACTTGTCAATGTGTTCTCCCTTAAACGTTTTGTATGTATTTTTTTAGAGTGTCATATTTTACATTCCTCCCCATGACTGAGGGGGCAGTAATAATCAACGCTAGTGAAATCTTCTGTTTTATTATCATACACAGATTCTGTTGATTTATGTCTCTGAGTTGTTTGTTTTTTCTTTATTTTTCTCCTCCCCTTCTCATTGCTCATGTCTTGGTTGGCGTTTGGTGGTGTGTAACCGTGATTGCGTTACCTTAGCAATAACAATTGGTCGTCTTGGTTACGTTTGTCCTCAAGAGGTGGCACCCATGCTACAGCAGTTTATAAGACCCTGGTGTGTATTATTCAATCTTTTATTTAATTCATCTTCTCTCTGCTCTCTTCTTCTCGTCTGTCGCCTGTCCCTCCCTTCTCTCCCCTGTTTTTCTCCTCCTCACCTTTCCTGTCAAGAGAAGTCTTCCTTTTTTTTCCTTATCAGTTTGTAATCATTGCCAACCGTGTGACTAAACCTGTCCTATTTTAGGTCCTACTTGTGATTTTTTTTGTTTCGTTTTTTGCCTCAGTAGCACCTTCATGGATTATACGTTGATTTATTTAATTTCTAGTTTTTTTTGTCATTGTTAATTGTCGCTAACAACCTATAAATATGCATGGGATCAGATTTGTCACATGCCTGCTGGTTCAACAACAGAGAAAGGATGCAGTCTTTAATGGCAAAGAGCATTGTTAAATCCCTTTCTCGTTTCGTAGTCACCCAGCTGCATGTGCCTGTCCCAAAATTTCCCCAACCCTCTCTAGTCAATCTTTCAGAAAGTAATGTTATATTCAAGGTGCTATACATGAGGTTCTGCTGAACACACTGCTCATAGACTAAAGTGAAGTTATTCGAGATTGCAGTAGCTTTGTTAGATTTGTTAGATTTAAAAAATGATTTGTTTTACTTTAATTTGTTTTGTGTGCATGCTCAATGTGTTGTAATAATCTCAGGCCGTGATAGACACAAATTTCTACTTGCATGATGTTTTGTTTAAGCAAGAAAATGAGTGTTGAAAAAACAGATTTCTATCAAGGGAGACAGGCTGTATTTATTTGTATTGGTGTTTGATTTGTATTAGTTATAAATAGTGGAAGACGATTATTGCAGAATTCGTTAAATTGTCACTGGATGAATTATTTGATGATTTTTATGTTGAATTTGCCGCATCCCTGTTGTCAGGTGTACGTCTCTACGGAATATAAGAGACAATGAGGAGAAAGACTCTGCATTCAGAGGAATTTGCACGATGATCAGTGTAAATCCAGGAGGTGTGGTGCAGGTGAGGTCCAGCAGTGGTCATTACATTGTCAGGTGCTCCTAAAGTTGAAACTTTGCCTGACTTCTCTTCTCTGGAACAGGATTTTATATTCTTCTGTGATGCAGTGGCCTCCTGGGTCAATCCAAAAGATGATCTCAGAGACATGTTCTACAAGGTAAAATGGGGAAATACAGGGATCAAATGGTTAAATACATGGCGAAACATTTAGAACACCTAATGAAATGGCTCAGTAGTTGTATGGTCTGCCCCCCAGTGGCCAGAGGCAGAAATAGCAAGTTCTACATATGCCTCCCCATGATGTCATGCACACGATCTTTTCTCAAAAGCAAGGCTCTTTTGTTATGTTGCTTAAACCTGCTGTGGTGTTTTATTTCAGATCCTTCACGGGTTCAAGAACCAGGTCGGAGAAGAGAACTGGAGGCGCTTCTCAGATCAATTCCCCATGCCACTGAAGGAACGGCTTGCAACCTTTTATGGAGTGTAACACTGTTTCCGCAGCACTATGCCTCATTGCTGGGGTTAGTCTACTATCTTGTTCAATTAAAGTGGACACAAAACACTCTCCCTCATTTTAAATGTAAGAGAAATATCACAGTAATCGCACTGCATTTTAATAAGGCCTCTCTTTGTCTGCACAGGTCATTCACTATGGGAGACAATATAGGGAAACATCCCAGGGAACACGGTACCCTGTACTGGGGGAAGGGTCTGCCTGTTGAGGGAAGGGAAGGGGTGCAGGCCCCTCCCAACCTGGAAGACGGGGTGGGAGGGAAGTGACAGTAGCTGCAGTTCTCCGTGCCCCTTATGCAGAAGCAAAGGGGGAAAGAGATTGGCAGAACAACCTTATGGGATGATAATTCATTTAATCACATCTTTGTCACAAATAACTGAAATGATCTTTTATAATTTCATTCTCCAAACATATTTCCTCTCCAGACTACTAAAAAATGTTTGTAAAAGTGATAAAATCTTTGCAAAATCTTGCGAATTTGAATGGTTAGACGAGGAGACGAGATGGGGCATCAAAGGATCTTTATTTATAAGAAAACTGTCCTTTTTAAAAGAAGAAATCCTAGAAACAAAACAAATGATTGTTTATGATGCATTTGAGCTTAAAGTCCCTGTTAAGAATACATTCTTTTGCATTCAGCCAAGGAAAATATTATTTAATCACGCTGCATATCACCAAAAACTTATATTTGCCCGATTAATTCAGACGTCCGATGAGTAAACAGGGCAGGTACTGTTAATTATGTAACCAGAAAACAAACACTTAAAAATAGCTTTCTGGAAATAAGTAGCATGCTTATATTATATTGAAAAGCTGTTAAGCAAGAGTGGTGTGTTGACAGCTGTCATTGCCATTTGATGAGATTTATTTGTGATCATGTTATTTGCATTTACAATACGTTTGCCTCTTCTACCAGAGAATTACAGCAATCAGCTGTAATGTAGCATGACAGGGTTTACACATGATGTGTCATGATGTGTAAAGTCTTGGCTGTGACGTGACGTTGGGGTGAATCTGTTTGGTTTTGTGGCGTGAATGTGTCATGGATATTCATCAGCAAGCATATCAAAGCTGTAGCTACTTACAGTCCTTTTTTATATGTTGTCTGAGCCTTGTGATGGAAAAGTGAAGGAGACAATGCAGGTCAGCGTCCTGTGTGTAAGTCATTATATTATTGTTTCACTGATTCAGCGCCACAATGACATAATCCAAATCTGTCATTTTTTGTGACTTTTTGGTGTCGGAACCACACAAAACATTAGATCAATGTTAGATATATTTATTTCAAATCAATGTTAAATAGGTTTGTTTCTCAATGTACTGAAGTTTTTTTTACTGGTTGTTTGGCTTCCTGTGCTAAAAGCATGATCTTGAGGATGACTGTGTAACGTTTTTGGGTGGTTGTCACTGTGGGGTACTTGGATGCTTTCATCTCTTGCATGTTGGTGGCCCCTTGCACCCCGACATCTAGTGGGAAGGGGATTGTGGGAGGGAGGGGAGCTTCAATTCAAAGTTTTAAGAAGTGCATAGTAAACATGTATGTATCTGCCACACTGGGACTTGTATAACTTCACATGAACCTTGCTGGAGTGATCCCCTTGAATTTTTCCCCTCTTAGCTGGATGTAGTTTCTCAATACTGTGAAAATACAAGAATGTTGATGTCTGCTTGTTTTGCGCTGTTATCTTTTTAAAAAGTGTCTAACTGTATGTTACAGCCTGAATGTATTCCATGATGGGTTGGAGAGATATGAACTTTTCTTGTTTTTTTTTTTAGTTTTTTTTTTTATGCCCAGCCAGTCATTTTTCCTCTGCTGGCCAGAGTAATAACTGCAGTATTTTGATCCTTTGAAGCGCACATGACCTAATATATACATAGAAAGTGCTTAAATAAGTGACTTAGCCAAAACCCTCACACAAATGATTAAGTACTTATTGCTGCTAAAATGTATTTACCTAATGCAATAAGCATCTTGGTGCAATTAAGAACAGTAGTAGTAGTCTAACGTTATATTTTACAATATGAAATACATAACTGGTCTTTTAGATGTAATATTTAGTGAGGTAAAATACAGGATGTAATGCATCATGGAATACAGAGGCAAATACTTGTGTGTCCCATCATTTAGTGTTTTTTAAAGTGATTTTGTCTGTCACATTCCAGCTGTTTGGCATGCAAAATAATGGAATAATCACGGCTTGATGGGGTGCGTTCACAGTCCTGCGCTTTCCTCATTAGAGGTTTGCAGGATTGTAAAACATGCTAAATGATCCCCATTATTACTGTGCTGTCTTTCTGACTTGATCGCTGCTATACATTGTTGTGTTTCATCACTTGAATGTGTTTTTTAAGTGTTCACCTCAGGTTTTTTTTGTTCCACTGTTAAATGTTATATCATTTCCCCAATGTGTATGCCTTTTATGCATCTCCTTAATAACTGAAAACTCGTAGAAAAGCTCACCCTTCATGTTAGGTATGGAAAACTGGGTGTTAAATCGATGTTAGCGTTGATGTGTGCAACACTGTGAGCTGTCAAATTGTGACAAGGGGTAAGAATAATTCAGAAATGGTAACTTGCACATACTTTATCCACTTTCTGTCAAAAGTGATTGTTATCAAACTTCAGCAAGCAGTTTTATCTCTGCATAATTCCATGACGGCTAATATGTTGAGGTTATGTTGGTGTTTTGCAATAGTTACAGCACTCTGTATTGAAACAACCAATAACATTAAATTGAAAAGCAGAGAAAAGGCTGACAAGATAATAATGTAATGTTTGCTAATACAAGTTTGAATTTCTATTAAGATTTATTGAAAATTTGTATTTTATACAGCTCCCACCAATAGTAAGGAATGTCTGGTAAAAGAGCTCCTGTGTTCTGTAATTTAATTAGCCTTTAAACTTTATTAGATTATCTGCCTTCATCTTTTTTGCTAATAAAAGCAAAAACATAATTTTGATAGACTTGGTTTATTTTTTTTTCCTTTTTTTGTTTTTTTTAATAAGCTGCTGAATTTTAAAAAATACTTTTGGGGCCACCAAATATTTTGGATCATGCAAAGACTCTATATTGTACTGTAGTAATTTTGTAATATTTGTAAGATGACATAGTGGGTGTGACTGGTTACCATTGCTTGAATATGTACTTTTGTTCCAATAAAATGTTTACATTAATATGGGCTTTTGTGTTGTTTCTTACTAGATTTTTTGTTCATGTGTGTGTGTATATATATATATATATATATATATATATATCTATATATATACAGTACAAACCAAAAGTTTGGACACACCTTCTAATTCAAAGAGTTTTCTTTATTTTCATGACTATGAACATTATAGATCCAA
>JBAMHV010000020.1:4662997-4677017 GCA_037177535.1 Pseudomugil gertrudae
CGATCTAAAACATACATATATAAAATACCATGTTAAAACCCTGCTGATTGTTTACAGTTCCCAGAACAGTTTAGGCACAGAATACATCTGTGATATGTTCAGAGAATATAAACCTGCAGAGCTCCAAAGACTCAGGTCAACTAATCCAGACCAGAATCCAGAATTGACATGGAGGAGCAGCCTTTAGTTGTTAAGCTTTAAACAAGTGGAACAAACTTAGTGGAGATCTCCTAGTTCACTTATAACTTGTCTTACTTAAAAAATTTTAATGTAATTTATTATTTTATTGTGATATTTATTGTGATTTTTACAGTGTTGCTGCCTTGTACTACTTTCCAATCCTTTCTTTGGACCATCTGAATTGCTTTGTTTTATATAAAGCATTTGGACTTACCATGAAATGTGCTGTACAAATAAAAATTACCTTGTTTTGTAACTTGAGCTAATATTTAGCAATGCTTTGTTTGCTTTATGTGTTGTTAAAGCCAATAAATGGATGCCTGTATAATACTCTATACAGATTTATATATGTATTTGTTCAACCACCATTTTTCAGTGGAAAACCTGGCATTTTTAAACCTTTATTTCACCATGCAAAACATCAAAAGCAGATTTTTATTTACAATGTTGGCCTGGTAAGTACCAGAAAACATTTGTGGACCAGGGAAAGATAAAAACAAACAAACAAAATAACTAAACAAATAATATTTTTTAAAAAACACATTGAACAGTAATACATATACATTTTAGTAAAACTATAAAAATGGTGATCAATAAAAGTCAATCAAAATTTATTTCTAAAGCACCTTTCATGCACAGAGCAACACAAAGTGCATTATATAGTAATGCACTAAAAAACTATATATACTATATAAAACATTACAGCATTCTTTCACACACATAATCCAATATAAACACACAAACACTGCACATATACCTCACCCCTAACCTTGCTTTGTATAAACATGACTGTAGACATCTAGCTTGACACTACTGTGAGGAAACAATATATTGGGCATTCATTCACACCAGAAGGCAGCCCACCCATGGCCATCCAGGTTAGGACAGCATCTGCTATGCAAGACCCCCACAGCCACACAGACTGGACAGTCCACCCGGTCCCCATATTGTTGTATAATTGTGAGTACAAATCAGCTGAAGGTCCACTTGCAAATCCAAATAGTTTGGGATTATCTCTATTATAATAACCATACTAATTTCCCAATTATGGTGCACCTTCAATATGTAAAAATGTACCCAGAGCACGCGACCGCATCATTTCATCTAGCGACAGGCCTGGCCGGTGGTAGCGCTGTTTCCTCTGGTCGAAGAACCCGAAGGGAGAGGCGCAGTACAACCGATGGGAGGTGGAGTCTGACGGTGGGGAGGGAGAAGAAAGGGGAGAGGAGGAAAACGGGGAAAGGCAGATAGAACAGAAACTGGGGAGAGCGTGGATGATTTACGCTTATAAAGTTGCCATACAACCAACCCAAGAGCACCGGCAAACAGGACCAGAACAAGATGATAACGCCCTACTTCCTAGAGAATTTCTGGGTAGGTGGTGTTTTGTGATCATGGTGTTTACACCGGTGAAATTCCTCACTATTCTTTTGCTATGCTTTTTAAAAAAATCATGCTCATGTCAGCTGGGAATCAAGTATTATTCACGTCTCAGATGCAGGGGTCTGATATGAAGTCCGTATCCGGCAGTAATGACATTGTCCAGTGCCGCCAGAGTAGCCGGTCAACAACCCCGCGGCCATCGTTAATTTTCTTCAGTGAATATTTAGCTGCCCCGGGGTCTGGGCCTCTGTGAACCAATCTAACTTGAGAGCTAATAACGTACAGCCTTCTTTTCTTTAATTGGCTGCGTCTGGATCGCTTGGAATGTTTACGGTCAGTTCCCTGAATGCTATTGGACGCTTCCGCTGTCACTCACAGCCTTTCGTCGTACGCGTCATTTTCTTCCGTAACAAAGTTTCGGTGAGAGTCCAGATGTTTTACTAACTTAGAAGAGCTTCAAAAAACGAATCAGATTCTTTCGGTATTGCCATATAATTTATAGAACTATTAATATCTTGGGTTTATTTATATTACAACTTGGTCACCCAAATGCTGCTTAAAGGTCATCTTCCTTCCGATAATATTTGACGTGGCTATGTTATAGTCTGTCTTCTTGCAGACTGTCCAGCCTACCCCTATTTGTTACTTGTTAATTAAATATATTTTAGAAGGAAAACTGTGTCATCAAATGTGAAAATAGTTGCTGCTCTTGTATAGCAAGTGTACGTCACGCTTCAGATATCTGCTCGTACATTAAGCCATATTTCAGCTGATTTAAATGACCTGAACTCTGTCCCTCAGGACTTTAAATTACATTTACCTGTTTCAGAAACACATTTTGCATATTGAATGTATTTTATTTGGGTTTGTTGCAGTATAAATTGACAAATGTGTGTCTTTTGAAGAGCTACACTGTTGCTTTGTGTTCCCTAAATGGAAATGACCTCTATTTATATAGTAGCTGCTCTTCTATAAGATAAATAAGTGCAGAGAACTCAGCTTCGTCTTACCCTGAAAGCCAGAGAGGCTATACTGGTAAAAAAATATAATATGTTAATTGAAAATGACATAAAATTAAGCTTCTTAAGCAGGTAGACATTGCAGTGCTGTTATCCTGGTATGTTTTTCATTGTATTTAAGGAGACTTCATCATTAACTAAATGTTATAGAGAAGAGATGAGCCATTCCTGATTCTTCAATTTGCCCTTTGTGCCCTGCAGTGAGCCACAGGAGAATGCAGTGATTCCAATGATCAGCTGTGTGTTTGATATGCAGGGCACACACACACATGCTTGGCATCAGTGGATGCATCCATTTCCCTTTGACTTGACTACAAATCTTCACTACAAGCAGACCCACACAGAGCTGAGGATTTTTAAGCTTGTTTTATTTTGGCAAATGAGGCAAAAACTAATTTCCCATCAGATGCTCTCTTACTCTGTTATTATTATTATCATTATTATTTTACATTTTTGCTGAGTTTTTTTCTTTGGCTGTAATCTTGGTTTGAATTGCTGATGTAAATTTTTCTCCTCAGCTGAAAAAACAAGTCCCAGACATGGTGCAGAAATGTTGTTTTTCAGTCAAAATTGCAGCACTTGACTGGTTGTTGGCAAGAGCATTTCCGCTCATTGGACTCACTTGCAGGCCCAGTCTCATTTCCCCTTTTTCTCCTCTCTGTCTGTAACTTTAGTTCAGTGTATGTGACATCTGCCGAAAGGTCTCAGTATGTGGACTGGTCTGGTTGCAGACTTTATTACATAAAACTGTGAGCTCGTGTTTAATGTGCAGGATGCTAGCCTGCAGCATGGGAAAATAAGATGGCAGGGTGATAAGCAAACAGTGTTGATACAGCCAACAGGGTAGCTCTTTCTCCGCTGTCTCCGTGCTGTGTGTGTGGTCTAAAAGGTTTGCACACAGTTCACTGAGCAAGTCTCCGATTAAGACCAGAAGTTATGGTCAGACTTGACAAGTGTCAGACTGGAGCAAGTAGTAGTTGGATGATGATGATGGATTTCCTCAGGTTGTCTGTAATACACACGTACAAGGAACCATATTGCTTACCATCTGCTAAGCAAGTCTTACTGAGCAGTGGAACAAAGTTGCAAGGTCACTGCTAAGACCCATGCAGATTGGTTAGTCTAGAGGGAAAACGGTTGGTTTTGGTGAGAAAAGAAATAACTTGCCTTCAAGGTTGATGTTTCACCATTTTTCAAACGTATACATACTAGGAGTCAAAAGTTATATTATTACTCTTGATATCACATCATGTGCGCTTCTGTATTCATGTTTTGGATCTTCTTTATACAGTAACTTGTCAATAACAAAGCTTAGCCTGCTGTTAGTTTGAGTTGCAGTAGCCGCTTTAAGCTCACTAATAACACTGATTTCTTCCTGCTCTGTTATCTGTGTTTAAAGAGCCCAAATGATGATCATTTAGGTGTTGTTTATATTATTTGAGATGTTTCTAGAATATATTTGCACGCTTAAAATAAACCCACATTAGTCATGTTTCATGCTGCGTGGCTGCAGTACGTAACTTATTAATTCAGCGTTTGTCTTAAACATAGTTTCAGCTCTGATTTGAGCAAATCTGTAAACATAAACCAAATATTTTTATTAGCCACATTAGCTGCAACAAATTAAGTCCACTTTTCATAGTGGTATAGCCTTGGCATTGATACCAGGAGTGTGTTGCAGGCAACAGCAGTATATTTTATAGCCTTTGTAGCTTTTTTTTCTTTTGAGGAAATAATGATTGCTACACATTCTGACTAGCTTCATTCAAGGGTGTGCCAAAATGGCTGCTAGGTGTGTGTTCTGAGAATGTGTTACATAATGAGGTAGCAGTTGAAACTGCTGAACTAACATAAGTGACATTTTAGTAAGTTAAGACACAGTGTTCACTGTGGGACAGCATAATTCCCATTGGCCTGCGTTTAAGCTGAACAACTTTGCAGATCATTTACATGAAACAAAGTGCTGTGTAACAAATCGGAGAAAAACATTTTGAAGGATCTTGAGTTGATATATTTGTGCAGAGAGAGTGTCATGTTAGATGTCAGATACTTTTCACTGCTTTCACCTGAACATTCACCCGTAACAGAGCGAAAGGTATTTCAACTGAGACCTTCTTAATCTTATGCATTTATTGTTCCCTTGTTCTCTCTGCTGTGAGTGGAAAATATAGACTCCTAAATGACACTCACTATTCTTTTTTATACATTTTTCACCTATATGTACCGAATGAAAGCACACGTTTCCATCCAGTGTAAGCATAAGTGGGTTTATTCATTAAATTGTTCCACTTTAAGGCCTGCACACAAAACGTTATAGTTTATGCGTAGTGTCCTTTTCAGCACACTTTTCAGGACAACTTTTCGAATCGTTTTGGAAAAACATTTTTTAATCAGATTTGTTTTGCATTTTCTAAAAGCTCCAACACTGAAAAGATGCAACCAATCAGGCTCGAACATGGTTGTCTGCAGTTTTCTTTTGTTGTTGCAGGGTAAAACCGAGACAGCCTGAGTTTTCTCCACATCACAGGTTATATTACTGCCTATCAGGCAATAAACACTTGATTCCCTACACACAGGATATTGCAACTTGCATTGTGCTGTAAAAGAAAGACAGTGAATTCCTATCCTGCTCTGCCCAGCAGATGTTCTATGATAAACTGCAGCTTTGTGGTTTTGTGTCTTTTCTTCAAGGTGGTGCTCCAGATTGAGGATGTCAGTTATTTTATGAGCTGTTTTTTAACTCTAATCACATTGACGGCATTGTTGTGTGCAAATACACTAAAGAGTTGCAAATGCAGTAAAAGTTTTGCCCTGCAAGCATGCGTCTGTAACATAAAGTCTGCTGTGGGCCATGTGCAGATGTCTCTCCTTCAGGCCGTATGCTACAACTCTAATATGCTTATTTAATGATAAGATATTCATCTCTTTATTAATTAGTCATTTTAAGGAGACTACAATGCAGGAATTTCCCTGAATTAAGTATTAATTCTGATCATGAATTATTGGATAAAATTCTGCTTATTTTTTTATATTCCTCAGTAATTTGTCTTCTTGTTCCTTCAGATGATAGAAAATTGTGGATTTTACTGGGTCTGCAAGCACGATAGGCTTTTAAAAAAAAATTGCTTTATTTCTGTTTACAAAGTTTATGAATTTTATACTAAAGATTTTTCTGGTAAAGCTCTTCTTTCTGGTTATGAATAGTAGCAAATAGCAACATCCAAATGCGTCATAGCTAAACTATCTAGTTGCTAGGCTGTTACTTATTTTACACTTATTTGCTATAAGGACCTGGAATGCCTTGCAGTGTGTGCAAAGCAGGCACATTTCAGCATTTTGCAGCAGCAGATAGCAGTAAAGGTAAAGCCTGAATGTTGGAAAGCTGACATTGTTTCTGGTTTCTTCTTTTTTGTCTAACGCTGTCTCGACTGCAGACAGAGCCATTGCTCAAACAAACCGTGGTGGACGTGTGGCAACTTCCCAGCAGGTTATCCTGCCTTTAGGGCGGAGCAGAGAGTTTAATCTGCGTCATGATAGTCCAGACACGAGTAGGAATGGATTTCTTAATGTGTGGTTTGAATATTAACACTTGGTATATAGGTATATACATTTTTAACTGTGAGCTTCTTGACAAGTATGCTGAGAAACTGGTTTCACTTCTCTCATCTCCTACTCATAGATCGTACCACCCTCATACTTTTTTTGTTTATTAATGTCAAAGCTTTTTTCCACTTTTGTTCAAGGTGTTACCTTTACTAAATTCCCAGCTATTGTTTTGCGAATGATTTTGTTCCCCTGGTATTATTCCAATGTTGTAGCTCATGAAAAGTCGAAAAACGCCCTTAGGTATTTCCTGTGTTTGTTTTTATTTTTTCTTTTGTGTTCATTGATATCACATTCCACATGAACGTACTTGCTGAGCAGAATGGAGTTTCTTCCTGTTTCTGTTCTGCTCTGTTTGGAGACGTGTGTTTTCACTTACTGTCGTCACTTCCCTGTTTTTATAGTCTGATCGGCCAATTTTCATTGTCTATCCCATTGTGTTTATTATGAGTTATAGTGAAGCGTAGGCCTTGAATAAGACTTTTGGCATGACACAGGCTGTTGTTTGCATGTAGAGCGAACTAATTGGCAAGCTAACATTAGATTTCCAATAATATGTTGCATCAGGAAGCACATCTCTGTGGTCTGCTCATTGGGGTGAAATGCAGGCCTCCTTGTTGCTTTAGAGGAGGATGCTTTTAATGTCTGTTTGCTCAGCAAATATACTGGAGTTTTGTTTGGATTTAACTATTTGGCACGGACGTCCTGCACTTTCATCTTTTCCCTGTGTAGAAAAGCAAAGCTAAAGCCATGTTGTAGGCTGTAGGCCAAACTGCTGACATTGGATTAGTCCAGGAACCGGGAAATATCTGTGATAGCCAGAGGTTGAGGTGAAACAGGGTTTATAAAAGAATGGGGATGAAATGCAGTGTACAGATTACCTTATGTCTTCAAGAGGTCAGATCTCTGGCAGCACATGTTGTGTATTGTATATAAAACCTGATTGTTGCCCTAAAACATTTCATCAAGATTACCACAAAACATCAAATGAGCAGTATTTAACCCATAAGAGCTCAGTGTCACATATATGATACATAGATGTTCTGAGACATTTCGCAGCACTTTATGGTAAAAACTTTGTTTAAAATCCTGTTGAGCACAAACTGAGACTTGTCTTCTACCCCAGAATGGACACTAGAAAGTAGAAGATTACACTATAAGAACTTGGACGCATCGTAGTAATAAATGGTAAAAATCCCTAAAACATTAGTTGTTTTTTTTTTTACATATCCTCAAAGGGACAAATATAAACCTCCATATTAAAAAAAGAAAAATCCTGGCCATATTGGCGTTCCACGTACAGAAACAGCAAAAGGTGTCTTTTGGTGTGTTTGGGAAGGAGCATTCAGATTCAGAAAGACACTGAAAGACGTCTTTGGTAGCCAATGAGTTAACCAGTGAACACTCATTGCATTTTAAGACATACCAGTACTGCATTCTGGTTATGGAACTTTCTTCCTTATTTCTCTGTGCTTTCTTGTGAACTACCCGCGCTCACACCCTTTTTAACCAGAACCAAAGTGGCAAAGTTTACAGACTTTACTAAACAGAACTAAAGTTTATGGTTAATTCATAAGGCTCTATTTTATCCCATGATTTTCCAAAATATATTCAGATGTCTGAGTACATTTCTTGAGATGTCAGGATGTCAACACAAGCTTATATAAATCTGGAGAGACACCAAGAAGAGGGATTTACCTTATGTGTGTGTAAGTGTGTGTGTGTGTGTCATGTTTGCAGTGGAGCCTGACCTGCAACTCTGAAGATCAACGTGTAATACTGCGTTGAGTGTTCTTTCTTTTCCTCTGAAGGTTATCGATCACTTGGTCTGGTGTTTGTTTGTGTGTGCTTTTAATACAACACACATAAACAATAAAAGCCAGTATTGCTTTGTTTATCCGTCCATCCATTATCTACCGCTCCCAACTGACATCAGACAAGAGGCGGGGTACACCCTGGACAGGTTGCCAGTCCATCACAGGGCCAACACACATAGACAAACAACCATGCACACACACACACACTCCTATGGGCAATTTAGAGGCTCCAATCAGCCTATCCCCAAGGTGCATGTCTTGACTGTGGAAGGAAGCCGGAGAACCCGGAGAGAACCCACGCTAACATGGAGAGAACATGCAAACTCCACACAGAAAGATCACTGTTCAGACCCCCAGCCGAGGCTCGAACCAGCAACCTTCTTGCTGGAAGGCCACAGTGCTGACCAACTGCTCCACAGCCCCTAAATTTCTGTTTAATTTTATTGAAATGGAAGTAACGCAGTTCTTTTGTATGTGGGTAAATCAGCCTTATGATGTCACAGTTCATGATTACAAGCCACTATTTTTTGGGAGCTGTTGGGACAAATCTTTTCAGAACACAAACTAACAGATTTTTATTTCTTTGGTTGCGCCGGCATAATCCAAGATAGGAAATGACCAATTTCCTTGTGGTCTGCCTTGCCTTTAAACTAAGAAGTGGTTCAAGGAGCAAAAAACACATTTTTTATACATAAACTGGCCTTTAGCAGATTTTCTTTGTGAGGTGCACTCTAACAATAGCTAAGTCAGCATCCATCTTGCATCTATAGGTACTTTAAGCTCTCATCAGCCAGCAAAATGTTGAATCTCGTCTTATCTTTAGTGTTTTCCCGTTTTCACTTTTGATTTTGAGGGGGAGGTTGGGACACTGCTGGGCAACAATGGCTCCAGATTGTACGTAACAGATACCAGTGTGCCATCATGGTGAAGGTTTAGGATGACCCTGGAAGGACATGGACGCTCGGTGCATAAGCTTATGAGACTGGTTCCGCAGTAGAGGCTGTAATCGAGGCTAAAGGTGGCCCAGTGTGTGACTTCTGCTTGCTTACTCTAATAACATACTGATGTTTGTCTTTGAGTTTAATATGTTTTGAAACCAATGTATCATTCACTCTTAATTTAAAACGATGTTAATGAAAAAACATTGATGCTGTTTTTGTTGTTGCTTTGTATTTTTAAATAAATTCCATTATGTGAAAATATGTTTTATTAAATGTGATGTGTTCATTTACCACAATTGCATCTTTTTATTAAAACAAAATAATAATAAAAAGCTGTATTAACTACCCAGGTTATTTGTGATAGAATGTTTTTATTGTCCTTAAACACTTAATCAAACCTAAAACTTCCAGTTTTCCTTTTATGTGAATTATTTAGAAGTCTGTTTGCATTTTTAAAGCGTCAATGCAACTGGACACCATTAACAAGCGTCATGGTAACAAACAAACTCTTGCATTGGAGGGTCCAGTATGAGACCAGTCTACTCCTGTTAATAATCCTTTTTAAAAGATTGTTTTGATCTCAAACATGGCCAAGATGAGCATGATTGACCAGAAGATGTTACAGATGCAGCTAGAGGCTATGCAGACAGTGAGAATGCTGATGGTAGAAAAGGCCTTTTTGGTAATATAAAGCTGTGACCATTGTATGATGTAAGTACTGTGTTGTTGCTTTTATATTTTAATATATATATTTGTCAATTTATTTTGTCTCCAAACATGCAGGGAGAAAAAAATAATGGCTTTGATGTGCTGTATCATAACATGAAGCATGGCCAAATTTCCACAAAGGACCTGACAGAGTTCATCAGAGAAAGGTAAGACATGATGGCCTATTTTTTCATTTTAATTTTAATTTTAACAAAAAAAAAACCCCACTAATTTATGTCTTAAAAACCTTTCTTGTACATGTGTTTTTTGTTGAAGTTGATTAGATGTGTAATTTCCACTAGTCAGTCTCTGTTCCAGTATGTTTTGCTTCTTATAACAAACTCGTCATTGTTCATGCTGCTAAAATAATCACTTAAATAAACTGAATTCATGCCTGTTTGTTGCTGGTTTACATTGCTGCAACTTAAATTTGCTTTTAAATGATTGGTGGGTGTAAATGAAAAGTCAACAGATCATCTCTAATATTCTCAGATATTCTCAGATACGTCTCCAACAAGAAAAGCTTAAAACTGTACTTGCTGCATTTAAGATAAAATGAGCCTGGGAATTTAAACAGGCAGTACAGTATCGGTATTTATAATTGCTTAAAAACTGTGACTGTTATGTAAACTTAATTTGTTTGACTTAAGAGCCTAAATGTAAGCTCATCTGTAACCCGGTGTTATGTTACACGCCATCTGTGTCTGCTGCATGATAATAGTATAATGATAGCTTCCTTTCAATTGCTTTCCACCTCCTTGGAGATTTGTTTCGCTGTGTGAAGGTGTTTGTTTATAACCTGTGACATGATAGATGGTCTACCACTGGAATCTAGCAATAAATTCCATTGTCTGCCTACCTTTTAGGTTTGTTCTCACACACTCAGACTCTTTACCAAACAGGGTACATTTTAATAAGCTCCATAAAATGTGATTATTAAAAACCATGCATGTTTACCTTCACTCATAGAGATAGTTTAAAATAACTAATAACTCTAAGCTAATTTATGTTTTTGGCTGTAGGAAGCCATGCTGCCAAGGAGTACATGTTAACTCCACACAAAAAAAGTATTTTCTGTGTTTCAAACCAAGAACTTTCTTCCTCTGAGGAAGCCAGGATGACCAGAGTTACCTGGATGAACTACCTGGAATGAAAGCATAAATGGTTTAAAGACTACATTTATGCTGTAGTGTGAAGTTGGTTAAACCATACAATACCTAGATTAAATGCATTATTTAAGAAGGAAACAGAAGGTTAGGTAGTGATTTTCTCACTATTGCTCAGAGGTCACACTCATGTCAACTCAGTCCAAGCGTTTCCAGCTAATGGAATATAGAACTGTATGGCACCCTCTGGTGGTCAAACACACGCAGTGCACCAAGTCCATATTTCCAATGCATTTTCTTTTCTCAGCAAGCATGTTGAGGAACAAGACAACATCAGTATTGCCTTAAGAGCCCTGCTCATATTAAACTAATTAAGGGTTCCATTATCCTTTACATAAACATTTAAAACACCCACGAAATGTTTATTTATTTTTATATAAGGTATATGTGTTTTACCTGGAGATGCATACATTCTCTTGCCTTTGTACCATCATATACAAGAGAGGAAATATTTAAGATGTATATTAACAACTACTTCCTCAACTAATGTGTTTTTATTATAAACCAATACAACTGAAGAAAATGGGAAATGAGGTACAGCATACATGTCTAGAGACCAAAATGTATCTTGAAATGGGAGCTACTTATATTTCACAACAACCCCTCTCCCCAGTCCTCCATCTACCCTTTTTTTCTGCTTTTTTCTGTTTATCAGTACTCCCCATTTATTGTAAATTTATCTACACTTTAGTTTTTCTGAGATAATTAAGCGTTTCACCCAAACATTTTGAAACCTTTATCATTAAGTACACAAATATAACCATATTTAAGGTATTACTGAACATTTAAAGAAGACAGAAAGCTTTATTTTTAAGATTGCAGGGAACTTCTGTTGTTTAAACATCAACACAACAACTTAAACCAGCCAGCAGACGTAAATCACTATTACACGTATGTCACAATGTTACTTGCATCCACCAGCTCCACATTTAGTCCCTTTGGATCCGACTGTACCTGCATGCAGCGCTGAACCACTCAGAGCAATATCTGTTTCTGCCATGCAACATCTTTCCTCGTCCCCTCCTCTTTATGTCTCGTCATCATACCCTCATCTTCACCATTCATTGCCTCTATCCTACTGCCCAGCGTGCCGTCTGTAGCCCTGTTGCTCTGGTTTTTAGTGTGAGCATGTGTGCCAGGTGGCGGATGATAAACAATGGAGCAGAGCGACTGGAAGAACAGGCAGTTATGTTTACCAGCATCAGTATATAT
Source organism: Pseudomugil gertrudae (assembly GCA_037177535.1). Classification (NCBI taxonomy): domain Eukaryota; kingdom Metazoa; phylum Chordata; class Actinopteri; order Atheriniformes; family Pseudomugilidae; genus Pseudomugil; species Pseudomugil gertrudae. The sequence goes on from JBAMHV010000020.1 coordinate 4,675,027, forward strand.
AAAACTTAAACTGGTTTTGGCTATCAGGGCTAGACTCAAAACATCCGAAGTTGATGACCCGGGAAAACTGACTGGTGAAGCCACTGCATACATCCAAGAAAAGACTCTGTTACAACTTTAGTTTAACAAAACCTTAGTTAAATGATCACACAATAGCTTTTTTGGAGTCTAAAAAGTGCTGAAAATCCATCCTGCATCAAAAAAGTTCATGCTGAATAATTACTTTAATATTATACTGTTTAGTTAATTTACAAACTTATCACACTTCATCGTGTACACAGTATATAGTGCCAAATACAAATAGTTTTTGCCAATAAACATCACAAAGAATACACAATTTCTGCTGAATCATTTTATAACACAGTAGTTAGCTACCACACCAAACCATATGTGATCAACATTTTGTATTGGCAATGTATTGACATGATGATTTGAGATTGTTTAGGGAAAGGATGGGAAGAAGTCAGAAGTTCCTACTGAAACTTTTCACACTGTTAACGGCCTTATTAATTATTAAAATAAACTGCTACTATGATGTGGGTTGTTGCATCCTCTGCACTGTCCAGGATCGTTTTTGAGTTTATTTCTTTGTGGGATGATTGTGTATACGTGCAAGTATCTGTGATGAATATGATGCGTGTTTATGTGCACAGTTGTTCTGTTTTCCCGCTGGCTGACCTTGTTCCTGAGACATAACTGCAGAGAGAAGCTGGCATGCATAATTCAGCCGTTTGCCGTTACACTGCAGCAGTTCTTTCTTCCTGTCACTTTGCTGCAGAATAAAGGAATAAATTGTGGAAGACTGGTTTAAAACTTCCGCTTTCATGCTGTCATTTTTAACATGAGGTTTACAAACAAACCACAAGCTAAAGCACATAAATTTGACCAAAGACATTTAATGTGGTCAAACACTTGTGCTGTGTTTCTTTCTCTGGTGTCTTCATAAACTTGATCACAACCATTGTTTTAAAGAGTTTATTATTTTGACAAAAATATTCATTGTATAATAACAACATGGTGGAAATTATGACGTTAATCTTTTGTCAATATATAGATTTTATCAGTTAAAAGAGACATAACAATAAACTGTTGTATGTTGTATAGGAGCACCATTGAAGAGGCCTATGCTAGGTCAATGACCAAACTTGCCAAGTCCGCTGGCAACTTTTCTCAAGTTGGGTGAGTTTGTGCAAAAATAAAAGCTCTTGAAAGACTATTTCAGATTCATGGATGCTTATATTGATATTCCTCGGCCGTCCTTTATCACAGGACATTTGCTCCAGTGTGGGATGTGTTCAAGAGCTCAACAGAGAAGCTGGCTGGTTGTCACATGGAGCTAGTGAGAAAACTACAAGAGCTCATTAAAGAAGTTCAGAAGTATGTGGAAGAACAGGCCAAAGCACACAAGAAGGTGAGGAGCTGCAAAATCAGGGGATGAAATAATATTTTGATAAAACATAAAAGCATTCTTTCCAAATGTTGGTTAATTATATTTGTATAACTACATAAATACCAATAAAAGTACCAGGCTATCTTTTTCACTGTTACCAGGAGTTTTATTTATATCATTCCCTAACATTAAAAATAAGAGATACATTGATATTTCTCCAATTGATCACTTATTTTAAAGCATTTATCAGCTACACAGTTAAGATTTCATTGTTATGAATGTGTTGCCTTTTCACAAGCTACGTATGTTGTTCTACAAGTCACTATTCATCAATGCTTTGGTCCCAGCAGGGTTGACGCTGCACACTGTCATTGTGTTAGTTTGCATGTTCCATGCTGGCGGGTAAGTCAGTAAAATGTTGGTCCACATCAGGAGAAGCTCATATGATACATGAGTTATTTCTGTTCAGATAGATGAGCTTTGTCTCACCTTTCATCATAAGTAAGAATAGACTTACTCTTAATCAGTGTTGGGACCTTTACTTTGAAAAAGTAATTAGTTATAGTTACTAGTTACTTCTCCAAAAAAGTAACTGAGTTAC
>JBAMHV010000020.1:4689826-4705120 GCA_037177535.1 Pseudomugil gertrudae
TTTCAAAGAAAAGGTGGGGAGGGAAAGGGAAAAAGTTCCTCCAAGGGGGTGCCGACTTTTGGATCCTTGGGGGGGGGGGGGGGGGGGGGGTTTTCCCCCCCCCCCCCCCCCCCTCTTTGCTCATTTTTCTGTCTTTTTCATTTCTCCTCCTGTTTAGTTCTCTCTCCATGGTGTTCCCTTTATTGAAATAGCAATGGAAGTTGTGTGTGTATATATGTGTGTGTGTGGCCAGCAAGAGCAGTAATTGAACCCATTTGCCGCTTAGCGCCTGTGGGACTAAACCCCGGCCTCACAGCTCTACAGTGGTTAAACGTTTTGCTATGTTCCTTAAACCCATTTTGCCCCCCCACTCCCCGTCCCCTCCTCCCTTGACAACAACCCCCCCACTCCTAACCTTTCTTCTTGTAAGAAATACTTTTTTTTTTATTAAAACTGATGCTCTTAGTTTCTTTCAGTTTGGACGTTCTCAAGAGTATATCTTGCATATCTTGTGTTTCGCAGCGGGACGTGGCAGATTTATGTCCGGAAAAAAAAGGTTCAGTGAAGGAAGTTGTTGAAGTGTTGGGGGGGCATGCTCTCGGTTGTCCCTGACTGATCGTTGCATGGGCTTAGGTACACGGTTCTGTGCTGCTGAATTTTTCATCCTAAGTTTAATGTCTGGTATGCAAGAGTCCAGAGTGGTCCTGTGATTTATACCTTCAGCTCTGAAGTAAAAACGTCTCCCTGCCACTGGGAATAATTAATTACATAGTTTTCAGCTCTAAATGTATTCATTTGTATTTTATATGAATATATACGTTACTTTATGTGATATAGTTTTAGGGCTGAGGATTTGAGTTATTAAACCTATAAAAAAAAAAACTTCAAGTGTGAATGTTTGAGAAGTTTGAGCTTCCACAGGTTGCAGAGTTCCTCAGAGAGGATCAATGACCCATAAAATGGTGCATTCCACTTTGTAAAAAAGCATTTAAAGTGTCTTGTGTGGAGAATGATCACATCTCTCTCATCGGTCTGCTTTCTTTTTTTGACAAAACTCTGGCAAGTAACAGTGTAAAATTCATTTTGGACCCTGTTGAGTAATTTATATCTGTTTTTGTTTTGTTTTTAGGGACAGATGCGAAGGAATCCGTCCAGTAAGTTTTTTTTTTCTCCTTTCTTTCTTGCAGAAGGAGTTTCGGGGTGGGGGATTTCTTCTCACCCACATTTTTCTTGGCCCAAGTTGTTCTTAAAGAGGTTGTATCAAAGAAAGAGAAAACAAGTTAAAGCAGAATCAAATATCATGCAAATTAACACAAGACTTATTTTATTTTCTATAATTGTGACACTTCATGCATCGTTTTCTCTCAGTGGTGTTGAGATTGTTTAAAGAGCTGTTTATAGTTTAACATGTTGGAGACACTTGTAAAAACCTCAATGAGATCATTTAAAAAATGTATGTACACAATGAAACAATTAACCCTTGCAACCTTTAAAACATTTTAGAAACTTTATTTAGATGAAAAATAAGTTTTTTATTGAATAACAGATAAAACGCATTTATCATATTTTCTTTATTACTGCGTCTTTATTTTTTTTCTCCTCTTATTTCCCTCAACACTTTTTTGGGCCAAAACTTGCCAAGTTCAGCGAACAGTGAGAGATATACAAGACAGAAAATGAACAAAACAATTGAAACTTCAGTCCCATATTTTATCTACAGGCAGGATGTTTTAAAGCAAAGTCTGGTGCCTGCAGCGCTCTGCAGTTATTGCCACCGCAAAGGGCAACACGATCATTTAGATAGATTTTTTTTAATCAGCTTCGCGGAGCATTGTATTTTATCTGCAACATTTGATCTGAATGCCAACCAAAGCAATAAATATTTAATGTAAAATAAATAAATAATAAGCAGTAACTTTAGCTGGATTGATAGAAAACTTTCCTCTCACTGAAATGAAATATTTAAAGTGTTTCTTTTTTATCTTCTACAAAATCCAGAGTTATGGTGTCTTTTGCTATTAATATATTTTTTTTTTTACAAAGCTGTAATTATTAGATAAAATTTCAAATGAAATGACATTAACATTTCAACACACTGATGGCATTGATAGATGTATACTTTACACACGCTCAGGGTTCTCAGGAGTACCCACATTAAGCTCTCAGGCGCAGGGCTTTGGTGAGTATGTTTTCTCTACAGCAGTTGGCCTAAAACCCTGCCTCCTCTTTCACCCCCAATACCTGCCACGGCCCTCGTCTCTCTGCCCTCTCACGGGAACCTTTCACACAGCTTCTGCAGCCGGCCGACTCCAGCTAACATGACTGACATCATGTCCTCTCACAGCCTCAGTTTGACAAATTTACTCACATTTGTTGCTTTAAATTTGGGTTCTTCTGGATTCATCTTCTTACTTGTGGTGCTTAAGTGCTGCTTCAAGTTGATTATATGGATATTTGTGATGAATACTTTCAACAAGGGGTATGAAATGATGAGGAGTTCCTGATTTTTCTCTTTTTTTATTTGAATTATAAAATCACTCCAGCTTGATAAAAACACAGTATAACTCTTTAACTGTTTTTTCTGGAATGAAAGTTTTACTTTATGAGGTAGAAATAACAGTTTTTCCCATTTATACCTACTGAATACATGCAAATATGTAGTACCAGCTGAAAATCAACATTTTGTTTGGTGTTTAAGGTGTTTTGGACTTGAAATGAGACGTATAACAAAGCCCTCAACCTCCCATGTTAAAAATCCCTGGTTTGGTTTTTCATGGGGCTTTCTCACCTGCTGTGATTGTATGCTTTCTGTCATCCCTTTTTTGTGCACAATTCAAAATTTAATGTTTGTTTCTCTCACTGCAGGTGATGAACTAGCAAAGTCCAGAGCACCAGCATCATACGAGTGAGTCAAACATAAAAACATAGTTATGTTTCGAGCCTGTTCATTACTAATTTTCCTTTTTATTCATGTTTTGTTCTTTAAATGTTATCAAGTTTGCCTGTTTCTCTCCGGCAGATTGACTAATAATGACCTTCTGTCTCTGGACCCACTGGGCCCGGCCCTGCCAATCGGCTCTTCCTCCTCTATATCTTCATCAGCAGGTAACCTACACAATCAGGGTTGTGCACACATATTTTCCTTCACTTTTAAAATGATCTTTGTCTTTGCTATATGTTACCAGACATGATAAAATGTTCAGAGTTGTTTGTTCAGGTTTAACTTTACCTATAAAATTTAGTTTTATACCAGAATAAATCATTGTTGAACTTGACATTTGTGAAAACATGCTTTACGACTAGCTGAAATGAATCAAATCTATATTCAGTTTTTGCTCTGAACCCAGTAAACTAAACTAAACCTTAAATCTTAATGTTGTTGTTATATGTTGAGATATAAATATGTCTTTGGGAATTTTCTTTTTTAAGACTATAAATAACTTTTTTGCTGCATAATGGAGCAATGTGTCAGTCCAAGTTTAGACTCCTCAGTGGGGCAGTGCAGTTCACATTATCTAAGAGCAAGAATAAAGGCACTGGATTTCATGTTCTTTGTTCTTAAAATCATTTAATCTCCAATCTAAAAGAACTGAAAAAGTGTAGAAATTTGGCTCGACCAAAAATCAATTCAATGGAAGACAATTAGGGTAAAAGTTAATTCCTCCTAGTAAAGAATTGCATTAAGAAAACTGCTGTGGAATTAAAGCTGAGGATTATAGTCAGTTCATTCATTATCCGTACAGCTCCAAAGTTAGTTTTTTATTCATACAGCCTTAATGCTAGCTTCATTGGTTTATTTAATTTAATTTATTTATTTAAAAAGGTTAATGAACTTCAGTAAAAGTGAGCTACAAAGTTAGCCTATCAGCTAATTAGGATCCCTTGGCAGGTGGCAAAAATACATAAAAGAACAAGGTACAAAAAAAAGTCAAGTTAAAACTATTCGCATTTATTTATTTAGTTATTTATGTGCAAGAGTTAAGGTGCATTGTTCAAGTGCATAAGGTTAGAGTCCAGTCTTAGGAATACAAAATAAACACAAACCCTAAAATGACTAATCACACAGTAATAAAGCATAATACATTTATACATAGATGTATATTATGTCACACTTGATAAGATGTACAGATAAACGAGAATGAATCGCTCAACACAAAAGCATTTATCTCTCTTTTTTAAATGAAGATAGAATTTTTTCCCATTATTTTTGTTAAATTGGATTATTGTAACAGTCATTTTCTGTTGCAGATGTAGAATTGATTATATCAGGTCAAAACAATCCTTAACATGACATTAAAATTATTCCAAATTTATCACATTTGAAGTTGGATTGTTTCATATTAACGGGTTTCCTGTTTAGTGTGACACTAATGTCTTGCCTCCCTATTATTGAATTGAATAAAAGCAGTATCCTTTTCATTCATTATCTGTTTATATTTCATCCATTTTATCCTCTGTGCTCAGACCACTACCAATGCTTTTCTCTGCGTCTGCATGCCTTCAGACACATTGCATGACCAGATAACATATGCCTGCATGTCTTAGTCTTTGTGTTATATAAATCCCTTCTTTGCCACATAAAACATGAAAAGTATTTTAAAAGTTTTACTTGCATGACACAAGTGTTTAAACAGAGTGACATTAGCACTGACCCATTACCCAGGTTAAACATAATCCACAGTTAATTGGCACCTAGTTGAGGTCAGGGGGTCGGCTATAAAGCCCACTAGCACGTATGTTGTCAAACATTGTCTCGTTACTGTCAAAGGTCTCGGCTTAAAAGTCAAAAGAACATCTAAAAAGTGCCCTGATTAGGATGTGGCGATGAGAATAAAGTACTCGCTTCCATACTTCATTTCAGTGTACAGTGCAGCTGTGGTAACACCTTCACATGTGGCGTATCAAGCAAATTTAGTCTTCTAGATATAAAAAAAATGCATCTTTCTATTAATGAATCATATTATTTAGTTTAATGTAGATTCATGTGTTTTATTGTTCTTTTATTTTTTGTTTTATATATTTTTACCTGACTTTGTTGTTGATTTGACTTGATTTATTTTTGGTTTTATCATTTTTTACCTGTTCTTGTCAGACCTTGCCTCTATCTGCTTTTCAATCCCTCCATCTTCATCTTTTCTGGTGAATGACTCTGACCTCTCTCTGCCAGAGGCATCAGGTAAAATATGTGACATAGACAACCTCACGATGTCACATTGACCGCCCAAGTTTTTGTGTGATTTAAACTAATTTAATGTATGTGTTTATCTTTGTGTTCTCATTAAACACTACTTTGAATGCATGAGGGTGGGCATATCTAAACCTAGAGTCAGCACCTTGCACAGCATAGTATTTCCCATACTGGTGCAGGATTGTTTGATAAACTCAGACATGCTTTGTGACCGTAATGTTTTTGCATTTCATTTAATTAAAAGTGTTTTGTGTGTGTGTGTAAAACTATTCATCATTGACAGTGTACAGATTAATTCTATGATTTGACAGAATCTATGGATATGAAGCTTTATATCTGATTGTCTGATCCTCTTCACTTTGCTTTGTATTTGTCATGTTTACCGCCTCTGTCAATCAAACTGCTTTCTTCAGCTCACATGATGCCACAGCAGGAGCCCTCTCCTCCCTTGGCAGAGCACCTGCCCTCCAAAGATGTCACCTCTTTCTCCTCATCCACATCCTCTCCCTGGGATTCACCCGAAAACCCCTTCCAAGCACTCAAATCTGCACCAGCGAGGGCCCAGAGTGCTCCCCTCACGCAGCCCACAGAGCCAGTTGACCCCATCAAAAGCCCGACACCTGCCAGCCCTCCGAAGAGCGCGGACACCTTGTCCTGGTCCCGAAGCCAGTGGATCGCTTTCAGTGATAACTTTGCACCAAAGTGCTGGCAGAGTTCAGGGTCTTCTATAAAGGAGCTCCAGAGGCTGCAGTCAGGCTCGGGCAGGTCGAGCCGCTTCCTGTCTGATGAGTCGGCAGACTTTTGCTGCAAATCTGCAGATTGTAGAGAAGGCGGCCACCTCTGTTACTCTGACCGCTTCACTGATAGGCCAATGGCTGCAGCCCCAGCAAGCAAAATATTTAATGGTAACATAAATTCTGATGCAAAATACATGTTTATTGCCTGAGGTTTGGAATTTACTTTTTTAAAACCTTTATTTCTGTTCTGCTTGTTTGTTGTAAGAATATAATAATTCCATGTGTTTATGATTTATTTATTTTTTGCTGCTTTTTGTTGTTTTTGTTGATGTCTGCATCACATACTGCCTGATTTGCAAGATTTTTGTCTATGGTTTCTTTTAAATAGTAAAATATATTTTGGAATGTGTCTAATGTTATGGCCTTTTGTGATTTTTTTTTCTATTTAATATTTTGTTGTCATAGTATTGGAACTTTATGCTATGATGCATGAGTGTTCTGCCGTAACTAAACAAGCTATAACACATCCTTGTTTTAACACTCTAACTGCCACTAACCAGGGGGACTTTCATGTGTTTTCTCTCTAGTGCAAGTACCAAACCGACCTCCCCCCCCCTCGGCAGCTGGAGGCCTTGTGCCCCCACCTCGGCCCTCCTCCAGGCCCAAACTTCCCACTGGAAAACTTACAGGAATCAATGAAATTGTACGTGATATTATACCAATTTAGTCACCCTGCCTCACACTTATTAAATACCACAGCTTGCTAATCTGTTTTAAAGCTGATTTCAGTTGTTTGGAGCATATTGCATGCTACTGTAACCTGCTGTATTTGTGCAGCACAGGATTGATTAGAGCTAGAAATACACTCAGAAGAATTCTGTTTGAATCCCTCAACCTAGGTACGACCATTCAGCCCACCAAAAGCATCAAATTCCAGCCCTCCTCCGACCGCACCACTTGCTCGGGCTGAGAGTTCCTCTTCTTTGTCCTCGAATGCCTCATTCAGTGCTGGCAACACCCCTACTGTTGGTAGGAAAGCTTCCATTGCTTAAGGAATTTCTCTTTTCTCAGATTACTTTGTCCTCATTTTCCTCAGCCCCTCAACAACCTTTGTCTCTGCACCACAATGTGCTGTTCTCTCCATCTCCCTCTGGTTTTCCTCCTTCACTCCTGCCCTCATAGGAGCTGAGCTCACCTTTGCTCCTCCACTCTTCTCCCTAGAGCCAGTGCTGCTTACCCTCTCTCCTCCTTTTCTTCTAAACCAAAGTGAGTCTGCCTATCCAAACGTGTTCCCCCAAGAGACTCCTCTTTCCACACTGATGCTTTCATTCATCATCTCTACCCTCCATTCATATTACTGATGTAAAGTATACTATCTGTAGGCAATGTTGTTCATTTCAGTGTAATCATATCAGCCTTGTCAGCATCATCGCACATTTAGAGAACTGGCTTCCAAAAACACTTCATCATCTCTTATCACTCTCTGGGTTTGTGTATCTCTTCCTCTCCTCTATCTGTGGTATAAAGAGGATGATGTGTTTGTCTCAAAGCTACCCTCCTTTGAGAAGCGGTGTGAAACGCCAGCAGGTATGATAGAAGTTCATACTGGAGGACTTTGCAATGCATTTAGCTAATAAAAAACAACTAACACTAGTTTGTTGAATGTGCTGGATGAATACAGACTGAATTTGTGGCTTTGCAGTGGTTGCAGTTATCTGCATCCTCTCCTAACGTAAAAAGACATGTCTAATTGAAATAATAGTTACTTTTACAATGCTGCCTGAGGTTGCTCTGTCTAATCATATTTTTGTGAATATGTCTAATATCTGAAGCAGCTGTCACACAAACTTCTAAAACAGAAGAAAAATAATCTGTTTGAAAATAACATTGTACTGATTTGCAGATTGTGAATGGCTGACCTGGTGAAAAGCAATATTATGCAACACTGCTTTGCACGATTAAATCTTCCTAATTTTGACAGTTTGAACTGATTTTGAAAGTCTTACTTGCAGCTGAGGGAAACTGACCAATAACTCTGTGTCTCTCTCATTTCTCAGGGACGTCGCGTGGTCCCAGCCCTGTGACCCTGGCATCCCAAGATGCATTGCCCATTGCTGTGGCCTTTACAGAATCGGTTAATGCCTACTTCAAAGGAGCTGATCCCACTAAGTGAGTCTCCCGTGATTTGCTGCTTGAAAGCCAAACCTTAAACATTCACAATATTTTCTCTATTTAAAGTGTAACTGCATTACATGCAGCGTGTTGCGTTTTACAGTTTGTTGTGTTAGACTACACTTTGGCTTACCCAGTGTGCACACTAAGTGGGCTTTCGGCTGTGTCTTTTGCAGAGTGTTATCTCCTGCTCGCTCTGCATGTGTGGAATGTTTTGCGTGAGTCTGACACCATTCTTTCAGGATGGATAACCTACATGAGGCAGATTATAGTCTGGGGCAGAGAAAACATACAGTCTTTTATTGGTTAACTGCTGTTAAATTGCTGCTGTGCAAAAGGCTTATTTTTGCAGGGATTAGCAAATGGAACATTTCATGAACGATGCAGCAGAGGCACAGTGCAAGGTTAAAACACACTGTGGCTCGCTACCACCAGCCAAGAACAGGCACCCTACAGATGACTCTGACAGATGGCTCGACTACCTTTCATTCCTGAACTTACTGACAAACTGGACATGTATGACACTACCAAAGCAAACAGATGAACAGAATGTTGCATACTAACACATTTGGAGATTAAATAAGAATATTAAGATGATGCAAATAACTGAACAAAAAGTTACAGTTACCATTATTTCTTGGTTTTTTTGTGGATGAGTGGGCTGTATATGTTTTATAAGAACAAATTTGTGAAATGTGGCTATGTTTTTGCAGGACTACTATGGAGTAGTACTAAGTGTTTTTAGGATGCTTCTAAGGCTGCCATTTAGCATCCCAAGAAACCCATTAAAACATATTGTGAGATTCATTTATGATGTAAAATAAAGATAATTTATTTTGATTATACATTGTTCTGTATTAAACCATGAAATAGTCAAGTTTTACTCCCCATTTATTCTGTCGCAGTAGTTGGATGGATGAGATGGATGTATATATTGGGCGTGTTTGGAAAAACTTTTAGTAGCACTCACAGTTTTGTGCTATTTGCTCTTTTTAAAATGCTACTATTGGTGGCTGCCCTCCGTAGGTGCATTGTGAAGATCACTGGAGACATGACGCTGTCATTCCCCATGGGCATCATTAAAGTGTTCACTTCCAACCCCTCCCCGGCCGTCCTCAGCTTCAAGCTGAGGAACACCAGCAGGCTGGAACAGATCCTCCCCAACCAGCAGCTCTTATACAGGTGAGGTGTAGGTAAAGGTTCTGCACAACGCATCTCAAACAGGTTTGATGAGCTCATACTTGGACAGAGTTGCTAAATGAAAGAAGGGTTTAAACTTAGTTATACAAGTGAGAATCAAGGAAATGTAGTTTGCGTCAGTAAGAGGAAATTCAATTAGTAATATGTCATAAAGCTATCATTAAACTGCCAGGAAAGTATTTTCCAACAGACTCCCACAGCCAGGTTTTTAACAGCTCATGTCTCTTTTAAAGGACAACCTGAAATAGCAAAGAATATAACACTTTATATAACAGCAGCTTCATTCAGCACTGTATTAATTTAACATCTTCTTGTATTTCAGCTCATTAGTCAAAGGCAAATGTATTCCTTGCAACTTTAATTAGAGTACAAATAAGCTGATTCTGTTTTAAAAGTTTCCCCCTAAAATAAAGATTAAAGAATGGCATCTTTTTCTCGCTCTGGTTCCTTATTCTAAGACCACATGGCTGGGTTAATTGAATAAACTGGAATTCATGATTTAGTAGCTGGTTGGATATAACAGGGTCATTTTTTCCAAGCTATTGGAGCTTTACACACAAAGCCAAGAAGAGCAGTGAATAATTGAGCCTCTGATTATTCCTTGTGCGTGTTCATGTGTGCGTGTATACTGCATGCGAGTGTGTGTAACCTTTCTGTTTCTCGACTGTTTGGCTTTTATCTAGCGATCCATCCCAAAGCGACTCCAATTCCAAGGACTACTGGTTCAACATGCAAGCACTGACGTCCTACCTCAGAAAAGCCTCAGATCAGACTCCTTCAGCTTCCTACTATAATGTAGACATCTTAAAATACCAGGTCAGTCGGCATCAAGCTTTGTTCTTAATCCAGAGAAAGCAGCTGTATTTAAATATGGCTTTGTAAAAACATATTTCATAGAGGTTCTTAAACTCCTCAGTATGAGGGTGAGAAGAAATAAAGGAGCATTAACATGAGGCTCGGACAGTGAAGTGAAGTAGCTCAGGCACGATATATTCTAATGATATTCCACTAGAAGGAGATCTTCAGGATTTAATTTCACTATATTGTGATTAAAGAACAAAATCATGATTTATTGAAAAGAATCATACAGGATGTATGTAAACCTCAATTAAACTGTTTGTGCATGAATTTCTGTAGGCACTGGATGGATTTTCAGTCTGTTTTTTTAGCATAGAAAAGGTCCAACTCTGTCACGGTGGTCAATTTCTAAAAAATAACCCAGTTCACGTAGATCAATGATATGGCTTTAACTTGGCAGGTCCAAAATATTACCTTTCTTCTTCATTAATCATTCCTAGATAAAAGCAGAAAATGAGTAAAGATTTGTGCTACAGACTTTCATGGTTGTTTGCACACATCTCATGGTAACTTCATGTAAAGGACATTTTATCAGGCTTTGCAGTACGTACAAAGACAAATATCAAACAAATTATTCAACACTATAATTATAGATGGTTTTGATTTGTGGATTTCTATAAAATAGAAGAACCTCTGTTTCTTTCATTAGGCTGTTAAAGCTGCTGCCTTTGAGTAGACAGGAGCTTGATATTTTGGTTTGGGATTCTTCAGTAGCTATGGCCGCTCTCTCATTAAGAAACCCTACAGTTGGCCTCTGTTTTCACAAACCACAAAAGGCTGTCCTGGAAACCATTTTTACTCCTTGCATTAGCTCATTGAAATGTGACATAGTTCATGAATCCACCCAGTTTGCATGCCTTTACTTAGAGGATGTTTACATGTTCTCTTTGACTCAAAATCGAAACAGGTGTGATAGAACGGATTCCGATGACGGCGTTTTACCAACGGCATGAGAAGCCCGTGAGGAAGGCTTTTTGTTCAGATTTAAGATTGGACACTTTTGTTGTGCTGCTGTGTTCAGGTAGAGTCAGATGGGATTCATTCCACTCCTCTCAACTTGGCCGTGTACTGGAAATGCACACCAGATACAACGGATCTGCGAGTGGACTACCACTACAACCCAGAGTCCATGGCTTCTCCCGGTCCTCTCACCAATGTGCAGGTCTTGGTACCTGTAGATGGGGGAGTCACCAACATGCAGTCTCTACCTAACTCCATATGGTGAGATGTGCTGCACGTTGTACAGAGCACTGATAGACATTTCACATTTACTTACAGAGATCACACTTTTTTGTGTTTAAGGAATTCAGAGCAGAATAAGTGTCTTTGGAAGCTTAACGACATATCAGAAAAATCTGAAAATGAAGGTGAGGAGCTGATTTTTTTTTTCATCTCATGAAGATTTATTTAAAATTCTACCTCAGGGAAGGTGACTGAGTCTCATTTTGACTGTATTTGTTTGTGTTTCAACTCAGGCGCTGGGTCTCTGAGAGCAAAGTTTGAGCTCTCAAATGGCCCTTCAAATCCCTCCACTTTGGCCGTGCAGTTTATGAATGAGGGAAGCACCCTGTCAGGAATCGACATGGAGCTGCAGGGGACTGGATACAGAGTCTCTCTCAACAAGAAAAGATTTGCTACAGGTCTGAACGGCCACACGTTCCTGTAACTGTTGTATTTAATTCATCCACAGCTAAACACGGATCTTTTTTGTTTTAAAGGGCGTTACATGGCAGATTGCTGAGGCGACCCACCCTTCCACTCAAGAAAAAGATAAACTTGCTCGGCACAAAACTGTGTGACATTGCTAGTCCTCCCCAACCTCCAGATCCTCCTGAGCATGGTTGCCATGGCTTCATACAAGAAGCAAGAATCTCACTACAAGAAAACAGCACTGAGTATTGAACACTGTTTTTTTTTTTATTAAAAAAAAAAATAAAACTTAAGATAAGTTTTCAGGAACTATGTAGACATGAAGTCTAATGCTTTCAGATCAGTTCATTATGTACAGTCAGAAACAATTTATGCATTAGCTATAAGTCTTTATGGTATCTGAAATCATAAAAAAGAAGAAAAGCCAACCAACAAGCTTTTAAATGCTCTTTTCCCTCTTGTATTAATTTCCCAAAAGCCTAAAAGAAATATGAAACCATTTCTGGGTGGATGAGGGGAAAAGTTTTCTCTTAAAATTGTAAATAACACTGACTTTTTGGGTTGAACAGCAGCTTTGTCAACTCTTAAATCAGCTTTCTTGTCTGATGTTTCTTCTCTTCCTGAATATTTGTCTTTCTGATTATGTGCAATGAAGAAATGAAGGTAAAAATCTTTCTTTAACAGTACTCACACACTTGTAGCACAAGCACAGTCTTTAAAAATGACATTAAAGTGCTCTCAGAGAAAAAGGTTTGAAAGAAATCTGACCTCAGTGCCTCTTCTGCTGTTCAACAACAGGCTAAAAAACATGTGGGTTTTCAGATTTAAACTACATTTCTCTTTCATTTTCATTAGTGGAGTCTGAGCAGTGTAGTCTGTTCTAAATGTCCTTGTAAATTTCCTTTTCAGTGGTGGTTTGTACTTTTCTGAACTATTAGCCTGTATCTGTTGGTCTTGATCAAACCTTGTTCATCAACTCTTGACTGTAAAGATTGTGTCAAATGTTAGAAACTTAAAAATCAAGGGACGTTGCACCAAATTGACCTGTTTGCAGCCTTTAATCACACTTCGGTGCGCTAAGAAATGTGCCTGAATCTTACCGTTTTTCTACTTTTTTTGTACGCTACTGCACAATTAATGAGAATAGCACCAACAATGTGCCAGTTGTTTTTTCACCTTTATTTGGATATTGAAGGGAAATTGCCTCATCTTTTTAAATCTCATCTGTCTTCCAGAAATTAATAATTGAGTCTAACCTGTTGACTTTTTATAACTCATTTTTTCCCGTTTTCTAATACATACACGTCATTTTCATACCGTGTCCCTGATTCAGACAAGATAACCTACCAGTATCACTGTGAGGCCGGAATGAATCATTAAAATGCCTTATCACAACTGCTCGACACTGAGTAATCCAGTGTTGTTGACTTTGGTTAGATACAGTGACACAATGCTGCCATTAAACCTGCGATGGATTACTCATCTGTTCTGCCTCTCACCCAGTGCATGCTGGGATTGTCTTTAGCCTTTTGCAGCTGTGAGCAATACGAGCAGGTTTCGCAAAACAGAAAAGTTGCCATGCTTCTTCTCTTGGTGCTTCTTTCCTTTTTTAAGGCTTTTCCTACCGGCGCTTCAAAAGGCCGTTTGACCTCCTGATGGAGTGTTTTAACCTTTGTATGAAATTTTCTCTCTCGGACATAATCCTTTGCAATTGGTTATGTGTTGTCATGTGACATGTTTGGGAATAAGTTTCCTGAAATGTGTGATTGAAAATCACCAAAACCATTAAGATCAGGAGTTCCATACACTCTGCATCATGTAGCCAAGTGACTGCTCAGACATACATTTTCAAAAGCAAGTTTGGTCATCAGACTTGTGCACTTAGAGCTATGCAACAGAGCTCAATGTTTTTTAACTGGTTTTACTGGTGATTTAGTTGAACATACAGGCTGAACACCCCAAGTGTCTCACATAAAAGCTGTAAGAAACGGATAATTTCTTAAATTCCACCCAGCATATCCGAACAGTTTTTTGATATTTCATATGATGCTTTTGATATTTTATGTAAGACTCAAGTGTTTAATCTTAATTTAGTAGACACTACAATTAAATGGATGATAGAAGCATGCTTTTCTCTATAGATCATAAATTTTGTCCCTTTAGGTTTCTTACAGTTGAAACGAGTTTACACAAAATCAAAAAAATTGTAGGGCAAGATAGGACCACATGAAGTGCCGTACCATAACAAACTGCTCTTTCCTAAAAAAAAATAAACAACCAAACAAAAACATTTTAAATAATCAACGAATAAATTCTGTAAATGTATTTAGTTTTAGCAAGCTGGTTCTTGCTGTCTCCCCATTACTTTGAAAACATTTTTCAAGGCTCCTTTGCGCTCACTTTCCCCCTTTTTCTGTCTGTATTTGTTGTATTAAACAGAGTTTAAAAGAGAAAAATTGTGTAAATGACTCTCACATTTTACCGATATTGCAGCCACTTTTTGTCTATTTTATGATTTCTCATTGAACCTGTATTAAATGTGTAATATATGAATATATACAAATATATGAAAATGAAAACTTTAAACACGAACTGTGTGATTTTTTTATTTTTAACTTAATCATGAACACATTTGAACATATTGTGCAAAGCTTTTTATTTTATTTTACCAGTTACATGCTCTGACTCAGACTTTTCACCACCAACAGCTTAACTGGATTTATTTACAAAAATATCTCAAAGTTTACTTGTTTAGTTAGTTTCTGCAAAATTTGAGACATGTTTGGTTCCCACTGAAACAAGATGTTCTCTAAAGCAACACTACATACGTGCTTCTGGCTTATTTTAATGGCACACGGATTCATAAAACACACTCCTGGAGCTTTGCATAGTTCCAGGCCTAAAAAAACATACGTCACTACTTTTATTATAAAACCCAGAGCTAAATGTCCCCGTTACATTCTCTTTTATGGTAGTGCCCACAACCCAACAAATGGATGTTTTATTTTATTTAGTAATTATTATTTTATTTATATAGCACTATTTATACCAAATCTTAGAACAGCCCTATTAATAGATACTTTATTCATCCCAGGAGGGAAATTCAAGTACATAATACATAACAATAAAATGTTTAAATAAAATCTTTAAACTCATTATGACCTAACAGATCATTATTGATAAATACAGTCTGAGACATTTTGGTACTGAGACTTTATGGTAGAAACTTTACTGAAAACCTTGTTGTGCCCCATGACCATATGATCCTGGTCTTCTGCACCCTGGTGAATATCAGAAAGCACAATATTACACTGTAAAAATGTTGACTTTGATTGAAGTTTTTTCATTATTTGCAGTTTTCAGATTTTAAAAATAAGATGTTTCTGCCCAGGTTATTCTTAGGTTTAACGGGTTAAACATAAAAAAAAAAAACAAAATTAAAACCGCAAGCGGTGATGGAGGCCCTCGCACCTCTGGCGCCGCTCGGCTTGTGTCGCCACCGCGTCCCCT
>JBAMHV010000020.1:4713212-4745068 GCA_037177535.1 Pseudomugil gertrudae
AATTTAGAGTCTCCAATCAGCCTATCCCCAAGGTGCATGTCTTTGGACTGTGGGAGGAAGCCGGAGTACCCGGAGAATATATCACTACAAACAACTATAAATATCAGGTGTATCATCTAAAGTTTTTAATATGTTGTATAACATGACCCTATTTCTGACAATATTTGTACAGCCTGTAACTCATGACAAGCATGTTTCAAGTCAAAGTTAACTTGTAACTTGTCCTTTTTGCTCCAAGGAGTCTTGAGTTACTCAGTGTTTATTCTGTTCAGCTTGCAGTTTGCTGTGTGGGGCAGAGTCATTCAGCTTTACTATCAGCACCCATACGACACCTGCATGAACAAGGACCTCTCTGGTACCAGACAAACATGCTGGAACAAAGACCTACAGAGACCACAAATGCTGCTCCACACCTGCACCGACTCAGCACTTTGCTCGATAGTGAGAAAACCGGAGCAGCTCTGCTGTTTTGTGGAGCCTTCCTCATCTTGGTTGGTGTCACCTTCACTGCGATGGGCTGGCAACAGCCCAGATTTAACCCCAACTTTCAGTGGATCCAACTCCTGGGTCCCATCCTGATCTCAGTCGGAGGTACCTTCATGCTAACAAGCATCTGCAAGTTCAGGATCATCTCCTGCTGGGGCTGCAAACAACCACAGGAGGAGGAGGACGATGTGTTTGTAATCCCTGTGAGGGAGCAAAGCACAACGGGACACCCTGTTGTAGTCCGAGGCTTAAATCAGGCAGTCATGTTACAGGGTGCCACAACAATGCTATGCATCCCACCTGCTTATAACTTCATAACACAAGAAGTGCAACAAGAAAATGAGCTTCAGCCTGGCAACTCTGTGAACAGTGTTCAAGCATACCTTCCTTCGTATGATGCTCTGTACAGTGTGAGCAATGGAGCTTTTACAGAAAGAGAAGACAGAACAGCTCACAGCACAGAAAGTGACTCCAGGAGAAGCCGGTAAGGAGAAGTTCACTCATTACAGTTCTTTTGTACATTTGATTTTTCTTTCTATTCATTAACCATTGTTTGACACATATTAAATTAAATAGATTTTAAATATTAAGTTCACTGATTTTTACATCTCTGGCAAGCACAGTTGCAAATGGATGGTGACCAAAATCCTTCCAGACATAAACATAAACATGTTTTCATCTTCAAGTGGATGCAGAAGCCTCATCAGTGCTGAGGAAATCCAATTCAAAATGTGCATATGTGTAACATCTACTTCCATGTGCATTTAAGGCATTACTTATTCCAAACGATGCTCTCACAACTATGAGAAAGCTTAGTACTGCACCTTTAAAGCTCCCAGAGTTCTCGCCTAATACATAGAATTGTTTTTCTCATCAAAGACAACATAGTGTAAAATGTTTGCACTTTTAATGGTGGCGCCATTAATGAAGCCCCCATATGTGCAAATAGCTTATCCTAAAAGAATAAAACAAATAAATTATTTCAGTAAAGTTATTAGATACCAATAAAATATTCCTTCCTTCTGTCATGACTTGATTTTGTTACAGGCTGCACTTCTAAAGCGCCTTTATGCATAGTTGCAGGTTTAAATCTTTATTATTTGCTTCATTAAAATGTTTTTAAATGCCTTAACTATTTATGGCTATAGTACATTTTTTGCTGCCTCTTTTGCCACCTTTTGTCTAAGTTTCAGCCACTCCCACTTTTTGGTGTCCCATCTGAAAATACTAATCTGCTCTGATCTGTCAGATTATTGGTTGGTTATGGTGGGAGTCAGCTATGGCCAGCTTCTCATTCCTTCTGTGAAGGTATGCCAAAAAAGATGCACTGTGAGCATGATGCTATCATGTTTTATAGTGATGTCATCAAGTCCAAGAAGAACACCCGGACAAGCATTTTATGAATTTAATAAGGTGTTAATGGTGAAAGAATAATAAAAAGGTTTGGATCTACAGATATCTACAGATATTTTGCATGAACAAAACGCTGTTTAAAAACATTAAATAAAGGGAACTGTAGAGTTGCATGGGCTTTTTATTGAACTAAAACCTGCAGCTTTTCAAAATACAGTGTGCTAGAATTAAGTTTAGATACATATAACATTTTTTTTACTTAACTCAAAGTACTTTTGGGCAGTTATAATTTTCTCAGCCAATTATAGTGCAGTTAATACCTCCAGCATAACTTGACTTTCAGCACCGCACCACATGTGTTCTGGTTCTTGTCGCCCTGAACAAGTAGCAAAATAATATAATGTTTTCTCAGCGTTCTCATAGAATAAAAGAAACATTGGGATGGAGGATATTAATTGTGAAATAGCTCCCATCTTGATTCCTGAGCTCGTCATCTAATAGACATTTTTTGGTTTATGTTGATAACGAAACAGTTTTTGTGTCATATTTTCACACGTAAAAGTTTACCACATCCCCCCCCCCCTAATTGCAGGATGTCATTTATTTGAAATCCTATCAAATGTCTCCAGACAGATGCTTTGCTGTAAACACATAACTGCATTCCTTCTCTTCACTTTTTCTTATTGTTTTTAGATAATTACTCCCAGCAGCTTTCCAGGAAAGCAATTCACCTTAATACAAGCAGACAGCAGGAATAATACAGTTAACCTGGGATGGCTATAAACTGCTGCTCTGATCATATGAGCACTCCTGCTTGCTCTCGTGTTGTCTCAACTCCTGACCTGTTTTACTGTGTTTCCAGGGGTTAATGCCAAATAGAGGAATGATCAAGGGAGAAATTGCTCAACCTTTATGTTTTCTTTTAAAGGGCAACAGGGTTTAAGCATAACCAATTGGGCCTGTAAACACTTGGATATTTTCCAGTCCTCTTGACTTCCAGCCTGCCTGAGTTATGATGTTTGCCTTTGATTTTTCTGCAGCATGCTGAAGACAGAGAGGGAAGGAGGACATCATGATGAGAGCGATTCCACCTGTTCACTGCCACCAGCATATGAAGACATCTATTGTTCACACAAACATAATCTAACATAAGCATGTTATAAAACCTGTTGGGGATCTAAAGGCTTTCTTTGACTATTCTAACTTCTTAACTTCTAACACAGTTTATGTTTTTAAAAATAGAAATAACTTTCAACATAATTCATGAGTCATTTAAACGTACAGCATGTATGAGCTTTGATTCTGCATCAATGTAAGAGTGACTGACCCAAAGTTTAAATGTCTCTTCTCAGCTGTTGTCAAGTAGAGTTACTATAACAATTATGCATGGAGTCATAAAATCCACTAAGATTAGGCTCCCTCAGAGAAAACCTCATAAACTTGAGATTTATGGAAAACCTTGGCTCTATCAGAAGGCTTTGAGACTTTGGAAACTCAGAAAGATTAAATTGATATTCAGCATAAAAACACATTTGTCCTGAGCTTGTTGCTTCAGTAGCTGCTCAAACATCCATACAGGTCCGGTACTGGCTGGCCGAGAAAATCTAAATGTTGCTTTGCACTTTAGCAGAAATACATACGTGTTTTCTTTTTTCTGTGTTTGTGTTAATGCTCTACAGTGTGTTAAAGAAAATTAATTCCATAGGAACAAAAAGAAGACTGTGGTTATAATTATGACACAATCGCCGAGTTATTCTCTGATTAAATGTATGTGTGTTTTTTTTAAGTCACAAAACACTAAACTTAGCTAAATATTTTTGTTTTGTACAGGATCATTTGTATATTTATATTGTATTCAGGAGTTTAGCCTTTTTTGAAAGGGTAAACAAAGTGTGGCTGCACCACATGGGGGCAGAAAGACTGAGGAAATCTATTCATCATCATTCATTCAGTTAAGTCAGGCAGTTTTACAGCAAATGAACAAGTGCAGTAACTTTTAACCACGACTATATAATGATAATAATAATAATAATCATCATCAAATTATTATTTTTTATTATATTATTATAATATAAAAAAATTATAATTTGTCTTATTTTTCATGGGTCCCATCTGGCTAACTTTTACTGTTTAGTGTATTTCTGAGGTGCAACCTCAGAAGATTACTTTATTTCTTAACTTCCATAAGTTACCATATTTTAAAAACAATATAAAAGGATAATAATCTTTGTATTTTCGAAATATTTGTTACCATATCAGGTAAAAGAAGCGCAGGGCATACAGTCCCCTGACCTGTCAAATAAGCAAAACAAAAGTTTGTACTGGAATTTTTTTAACCTGTATAATAATTTGACCATTTATTTTGAAAAAAAAACTACCTTTGTTTTTGTCCTTATTTATTTAAGTTAGACATTGTTCGAGCACGTGACCCCTCACGAGGGATATTGTTAATGTGCAATGATAAAACCTATTAAAATATATTTAGATCACAATGAAACATTATTGACAAGAGTATTTCTGAATGATATCTGCAGCAGATAATAGAAAACTTTGTCTGGATGTTATGATCAGCACAAGAACAAAATATGATCTGTAATAAAACACTTGTCTTCTTTTCCCTCGTCCTGGAGGTTTTTCCGACATTTAAACTTGCTCGCGCACCGAGCAACTTTCCATAAAACCTGCACAAAACTGATATTGTGAAAACTTGTCAGGACCTCCTTCAGACCTGCTGCGTGGATCTGAAACCGCAGCACAATATGACTTTCATTATTTTTACGACCCAGTAAAATGCGGGTGGCCCACAGGGCCCATTATTTCACTCATTTTTATGAATTACCTACAATTTATGAAAGAATTACGGAACATGTTGAACGCTGACAATTACTAAGAAGTGGAAGTCTACACAAAAAAGTTTTTTAAAGTTCGCAATTAGATTTAAAATGATCAGTAATTTAGTTAATTGAGAAGAAATAAAGGAGAAACTCTTCAGCAGGCTATCTGAAATGCAAAAATAACAGTGAAATAATTAATTATTTGTACAAATCTACTGATTTCTTAAAGGAATGAATGTTTTGTGTACTACAAGTTATTTGCTCTGTTTTTATTTCCTTTTTCTTGCAGCAACAGGTGTTTTTCTTTTTCTCTGCAGGACTGAAGCAACTTTTTACCCTGTGTTTTTTATCACGTGCCTGGACGTGCGAGGTTGCTGGAGTTGTACAGGGAGCTGGAGCCACATGTCCCCCCATGCAGCTGAACATTTGTGGACAGATTTGGAAAGCAGCTTCATCTAAGATGACATTTTCTTTTTAAAATAAGAAAAAAAAAAGAAAAACATGCCAAAAGACCAGATAATGTCTGAAAATCATGATTAGACCGGAATAATTAGCGCTGAGCTTGCGCCGCATGCTGGCAGTGATTGGACAGAGACATTGTGTTTGCATTGTTACCACACCGCGCGCCCATATGGTGCACACTGCAGAGGAGGGCAGCTCACAGCTGAAGTTGGTGTTTCGGCTGTAACTTGAGCTTATTGTGTGCGGACATTCTCTTTTAACACTGCACATCAACAGGAAGCTTTGTTTTGACTGACAAAACACTGCCAGACGCCGAATAAAGGAAAACTATACAAAATGCTCACTTCATTGGTTCATAGTTCTCTCACACTATATATCTAATGTATAAAGAATATAAAATGTTTCTATATTGTTCCACATTAAATATCTTCAAGTTTAATTTATTGGAATGAGGTGTATAACCCTTCACGTTTTTTTTATAACTGCCTAAAGAGGTTTTATTATTTTGTCTTAATTATTATGTAATCCACTATTTTCTATCAGAAGCATAAAAATGTTTTAGGATGTTTTAATCTTTTTAGTTTTAAAAGTTCCTGTTATTGGGTTATTGAATTAGATTAAATCTCTTTCTGTTTTATACTTATATTAATTCATACTGAAGTTCCAGAAAGCCTTTATGTTTTGGACTGTCCCAAAAAACGTTGCAAAAGAAAAATAGAAGCTGCTTTTGATTTTTTATGATTTGCTTTTTAACTTTAATTGCATAAAATTGCAAAGACCCTGACAAATCAAACTAAAGCCGTTATGCATGGCTTTACACCAAAGGTAAATGAGAACATCTGTTCTTCTCAGATTTAGGTGGCCACCTCCTTCAGACAGCACACACACGCTTCTCAAACATTTGATACAGATCGATGCTTTCCCCTGAAGAGCTTTGCATTTTTACCAGCTTTAAAATGTCTGTTTTCAAAACATTTTCCTAACTGTATACTTTTGATAAGACTCTCCTCCGCCTCTGCTTTTTGTGGATGACTGTGTGTGTTGCTGTGCAGCAAGGGCCTATAAGACGGGGGACAAATGGATTCCATGCTTGCAGGAAAACACGCTTCAGGCGCAGGAAAACTTTGTTGTTTATGAAGAACACGTGAAACCAATCAAATGTGAATTATCTTCCTGTTGTTGCAGCTTTTGTCGTTTGGGTTTTTTTTTTTAGCTCTCTCGCCAGCAGTGTCACCACCCAGTGAGCGGGTTTGTGTCTGTGGAAGGCAGGGAGACGCACTGCAGACGCGGTGAACTCGAATGCACTAACAGGAACACCGCGCATGTGCGTTAAGTGCATTTGATTGTTCGATTCTCTTTAAAAATGACAGTTAGCTTTCTCATTGGGATGCAAAGAAAACAGACTTCTCCCATTTATTCTTCCCATCCACACAACAGCGCAGAGACGAGCGTCTAAACTCCAGGGAGATCCGATAAATAGCCAGCCACAGGAAATGATTTGCAGATCTTCTCGGCATAATAAACCATTTACATGCTCATCCTTGTATTGAGCTGGACTCAGACACATAACTCCACTTTTCACTAACCAAGAACACATGCACACACAAACAGAGACACTCGCAGTATGCAAACAGTTCTCTTTCTAGGCTAAAAATCACCGCCCATTATTTCAAGCTGTGGTAAATAAACAAACATAAATAAAAAAAAGGCTTTTACATGCAATTTATCATTTTTATTGACAGAAGCCAAATATTCATATCCTTCTTCTTTATCCTTTTTTATTCATTCTCTCATGTTTAGGCAAGTTAATAGCACCTTTCGTGTTTAATAACTTTCCCATCATACTTTGTTTTTTATGACCTAACTCCCTCTGGTTCAAGTCAGCACAGGTGTTCAGCTCATTCAGAGAAAGCTTGGTGAGGTCTGCTTCATCAGCTGCGATATTGGAAATTGCCATATATGTCATGAGGGCAACCACAGTGGACCATGAAGCTTTGAGTGCATTTACATGTGTCATCTGCAAAGGCTTTTGCCCCTTTTTTCCTCCAGCAGGGCCACATCTCTGGTGGAAAAAGTTCTGTGATTACGATTATGAACTCTTTTCAGTTTTATATATGACAAATTTGAGGATTTAGCAGATTTATGAGGGAAATTAAATAGCTTCCACAAGTCAGGTCTCAAAATGACATTGTTAAAAAGTCAGTTGGTGGTATTTGTTTCAACAGATCAGTTACAAGATGCAGAGAAATGTGTGTTGGACCTGTCTTCTCTGTGATGTCCCTCACAAAACACGCATGATGATGATTGAATGTGGTCGTTCTAAATGGGTAAATGGGGTAACAGTGATATGTAGTGCAATGCTTGGCTTGCCAGACTCTGTATTCTGTCCCAAGCCTTAGCTACAAAGAAACCACTCAGCAACTAAAAAAATATCCGAAACTTTCTTACAGCTGTTAAGCTAGACCACAGTTCTGCTGATAATTCTTTTAATCTCAGTTTATAAGGAATTCCAGCCTAAATAGAAAACAAGGTAGGTGTAAAAGGATTTATCCACATCCATCAAATGTTTCCTTTGCATTTTTTTATTCTAGTACATTAATTTAACTTTCATTTACATCACTTCACATTTAGTAAAGTGATACAAATCTGTCCATACATCATCTATACATTTTTATGCATATCTTTGGCTGAGACTCACTAAAAGTAGAGATTTATTTATTGTTTAATACAATTTGCACTAAAACTTGATATTCTTGCTGGATCGTCCCCACTCTTTATGCACAGTTTTGGACTTTTAAAAGGTACAGTATCATGTTTATTGCAGTTGAATTTACAGTCATTAAAAGAGGAGAAAACAAAAGCAGATAAATCTTTGTCATGAAATGTTTTTAGTACTTGGAAAATGTTGTTATTTTGAAAGCAATGAGCATGCATGACAGTTTGATATAATATAAAACACAGGCGTGTATCCCAGAGAGCTTTCATTGTTAAACTACATTTGCCTTGTGGACTAATTTAACTATATTCTGGTGTAAGACTCATGTACAGCCACATCAGATGTCACAACAGAATGTAGAAGGAAACAGTTTAAATAAAACACACCCAGTGGGACTTTTTTAGGACTCCACACTCTGCATAGCAAATTATCATCTGCCTCTTTACTTATCAAAATATTATGTTTCAGGCCGCCAAACAATCTCATCCTTCATACTTAATTCATCGACTATCCAAATCAAATTCCAGTCATGAATATTAATAAGATTTCCAAAGCTAAGACATGAAAGAAAATTTACTGAGTTATGATGCCTCATAGTTTTTCCAGTGATGCACCATCACCGCAGTCATGGAGAATTTACATTAGAAAATGATAATTAAATAAATAAATAATTTTTTTAAAAAAAAGTTACAAATTATTGGCATGTAAATCAATGTTCACATGTCAGGCTTTATGACAAATTGAGGTACAGCTTTATTTATTATAACTATAATCAGCATCTGCCCACATAAACATTAGTCACTTGGACACAGTCTTTAAAATCATCTTACACTTTAACATACAATAATCTGAAAGTTCAGACACTGGCTTTAAAATTTTTAGCAGGGCTGTTTATCTTAATACCCATCCATTCATCTATCTGAAAAGTGTCATGAGTTAATCTTGCAATTAAAGTGCAGTACTATCTCAATATTGTTGAGGAATCTATTTAATAGTGCAGGACAAAAGAAGAAAAAAAACCTCTGTGAAAAACCAAACACATCTACTTCTAATTAGGTGACTTCTGTCAGGAGCTGGGGACGATGTGGACCCAAACACAGGCTTAAGAAGCAGCAGGAATGCAGTAAATATTAGTTTTAATTGAAACTTAGGATGGCACATGAACACAAGAGGAACAAAATAACAAACAATGATCAAACAAACATGAACAGAAAACCAGGAGGTATAAATACACTGAGAAACCAAGATGCAGGTGGACTGAATAATTTAAATGAAACCAGGTGAAGTAATTACCAGCAAATAACGAGAACTACAAAATAAAACAGGAAACCAAAAACCACAAAAAGAAGACCAAATCATGACAGCTTCCAGTAATACATGTTTTTTTTTCTTTTTACCGTTTATCTTGTTATAGGGCAGTGTTGATGATAATCTGCTTTGTTTTCTTACAGAGGTCATAAAGTCTTCCGCAGATGTGGCACAGGTTATTGCAGCTTTACTTTTTCGGTCTCTTTTACTTTCTCTTCTTCTTTGTTTTTCCTTTTCTCGGTCTTCCTGCACTCACTTAAAACACAAAGAAAAAACATTGATGCACAAATTCAGTTCCTGATCTTTCATATTACTCATGAAATTTATTGCCGGTGGAAAATCTTTATAAATAGACACATTTTTATAGATAAATAAGCTGTATTGAATGTGATTTAAATGAAACATGATGTCAGTTTGCAAAAATAACAGCACTGATCTTTCATTCTTCTTGTTACATTAAGCTTATGCTCAAGTTGGGTCTTTTTCTCAATTATTTTAACTGCTTGAAACTGTGAGCACAAAATCTTTTTTTAATGGGATACATTTGGATTTTTTTTCAGAGGGGGATGGGTCTCATTACTATTTGATACAGTACCAAACGACGCTGCAACACAGCAGTTAGAAATTATTAATGCTTGGCTTGTATACTGTTTTAATGGTGATCAATTAAGGATTTATTCAAATTCCCCAGATGGTGAAAGGAGCTTTTCTGGTCTTATGAAATAAAAACAAAGGACAGAGAATCAATTATTTGCCTAAGCAATGCATCATAAAGATCCTTCTCCTAGTTCCCAGGTTTCTATCACTCCTCAGTAAATACAACAGTCAGTATAACATTTCACACTAACAGAAATTAGGAGCAAGGAGAAAAGTAAACATGGGAGAATTTGGGAGTTGGCTATTTTGGAAAAGAAATCCTGTGTTTGTATTAATATTTCACCTCTGGGAAAACTTCTGTCACTGACAATTTAAAGGGCATGCAGCCAACATTATGTCAAATTGCTGTTATGCTGGTATTTATGACTTTATTGAATTAGGGCAGCAAGTCTGTGGTGGGTCGAGATGTTTGGGGCAGGAGAAAAAAACGTGGCCAGTTTGCAGTTAGGACAGAAAATACGGAGTTATTTTTGTTTCAGATGTGTTTCCGTCCACATATGGTCCTTGTTTTGGCCTATATACCGAGAATCTCAGAGGTGACCCATGACCCGGCTTCTCAGACTGACATGATTTTGGCTGTCTCACTCTGAGTTCTGTATGACCCCATGTCCCTGCAGTTCAAGGGTCACCTCCAGGGAGCAGCAAATTAACCCAATGTGTCAAAGCTGGCATGACACCATGTTCAGCAGAGCTCTCTTGTTTAAAGAGGGTCCTCTTTTCCACTTCCTTGCATTTGATGTTAAGCTGCCTCTGATTCTGTCTTTCTTGTGGGTTATTTAAAATTCTACCTCTCTTCAAAGTTTATGGTGTGTGACTAATTTTCCCTGTTTTAACCTCCTTTGACCGCTTTTGCTAAAATCTTATCTTGCTACAACGCAGCCCCTTTCCATCCATTTTCTCTTGTCTCTTTTTGTCCTCTGACATCTTCCATTATTCTGGGCTGAACCTCTCTGTCTGATCTCCCCTCTTACCAAGTATTTCTCTCTCAGCCCAAATCCTTCCCTCTCTCTGTGTCTCTCCCTGCGGTTAAAGACGTTTCAGTTCAGCTGTCACAAATTATGTTCGCCTGCCCAGCTGTCAAAACAGGGGGGTGTCCCTTTCATTCCACCTCACATACTACGAAAGGAGAGGGGAGGGAGGGGGGCTTTAACGCTCATGTTTGGACACAAGCAATTATCTCTAATTATTGTTTTTCTTTTCAGTTTCCCTGTCCTGATGGAGGTCCGACGAGACGAACATGCAATAATCCGCCCCAGTCGTCCAGGATCAGTGGGCCTTCGGAGTCCTGGTTTGGTCCTGGGACTCTGGCTTTCATCTCAATGTGAGTCAGGAGTTGATTCAAACTTGTAGTGATGGGAGAATTAACCCCTGGGACCCAGCTATCAATGGGCTCAGCTAAGAGATTATATGTGTTGATGGCAGGCTTTTATATGTATTGGGCTTTCAGAACTTTAGCTATTAAATCAAGGCACCGCAGTCAGGATCCTCACCTCTATGCCTTTACTTTATGGGGCCTGTATTCTCCTTCGTGCACATAAGTTTACGGCTTCGAAGCCTAAAGCTGTGTATAAGACACAGTAACACTTCTTCTGAAGTTGCACAGCACGGTCTGCAACCTCCCAAATGATACAGTTTGTGTCCTAAACCGAATGACTCTCATCAGACGTCACTTTGAATTTGCATTCATTGTGCAGCTTCAGATTCCATGGCCATCTCCAAGCCTTTGGGACTCATTTTTCAGTGCTTGTGAAGAACTATGTGGAATTTAATAATCAAGCACATTCAGACATGAGGATGATAACAGAAACATGCAGCAGATGTCAGATTAACAGATAATCTTTGAACTTTGAATCAATTTATTGTTAAAGCAGACGTCTTTGGTGGTCCTCAGAGGCCTCTAAATGAAGAAAAAACTAACAAACAACCGGACAAAAAATGAATAAATTCACTTTTCATAGGGTTGCAAAACATATTGCATGCATCCTTTGGTTTTGCACGTGTGCCAAAACCAGAGGATGTTTTGGCAAAACAAAAAACCCACACTTCTGAAATGTGAGTGACATTAGGGATGTCAAGGCAAGAAAGAAAGCAAAAACATGACAACATATGACTTGAGCAAGAATAAAAATTTAAATACTATAAATTTATACACCAAAATAGTCGATCTGCTCTTCTTTATGTCTGAGAACATAATCTCATAATCCTCCTAATGATTCAGCTGCAACTGCTTGATCAAACAGCCTGATCACACCTGTAAAGAGGCAGTTTGCGTTAGGTAACGTAACCTCAGTGGGGTTGTTTACAGCAGCCACATTTTTCTAACCAGTAGATTGATGGGGATGCTAACGTAACAGATGGGCTAAAAACATTAGCGACATTAAACAACAGACGTGTATGGGGGATGCTAGAAACATAAAAGGTATGTCCTGCTGCATCTATGAGTTGTTCACCTTTGTTTCATGGGTCCGATACGAGTTACAACATGTACGGCTGCATGTTTTCTGTTGGCATGACTGAGTTAATTAAGTTTGTTTACGAGTTCTACCGCTGCTTGTGTAAGGAAACAGCTGATGTGCGCGATCCCGACAACCCCTCCTGGGAATTAACCAATCATGGGCCATGCATTCTCGTTCTGCTTGTTCAGCTTGACATAAATAAATAAAGGGGTTTGGAAAATTTTGATATTAATTCATGCCCTTGTGGACACATAAAAATAGCCTGAAATGTGCATAATGGAGCCAGTTTAAGCTTAAGAGTAGTAACAGAAAACTAGAAGAACTACTGGAAAACACAGTGAGCTGAAAGATTATTTTTGGTATTGAAAAAAATACAGTGGGTGCAGTGTCAGGTGGTGGCCAGGGGCAGGAGCCCCGGCTGCAGAAATTGGCTTTAGGAACGTGGAACATCATCTCTTTGGCGGGGAAGATGCCTGAGCTGGTGCGTGAGGTTGAACAGTTCCGACTAGACATAGGTCGACTCACCTTAACTCACAGCTTGGGTTCTGGAACCAGCATGCTCACGAAGGATTGGACCTTCTTCTGCTCTGACGTTGCCCCCGGTGAGAGGGGCCGGGCAGGTGTGGGCATACTAGTTGCCGCCCGGCTGGGTGCTTGTATGTTGGCCTTGATCCCCGACTCCCTCCGTCCGTCTTTGGGTGGGGGGACGGGTCCTGACTGCTTGTTCTATGCATCGAGCGGTAGTGCAAAGTAAACACCCTTTTTAGAGTCCTTAGGGGGAGTGCTGGAGAGCGCTCCCCCGGGGACGCACTCGTACTCCTGGGGGACTTCAATGCTCATGTGGGTGGCAACAGTGAGACCTGGAGGGGTGTAATTAGGAGACAAGCCCCCTACCAGTACTCGCTGGTAGAGGGATGCCGTCAAGCTGAAGAAAGAGTCTGTGGAATTCTGGAGGCAGTTGATAGGTGTCAACAGGCTAAGAGCAATGTGACTTTGGCGGTTGCCAAAGCAAAATTTGGTCATGGGAGGAGTATGGTGAGGCCATGGAGAATGACTTTTGGGCGGTTTTAAGGAGATTCTGGTCCACCATCCAGCGACTGGGGAGCAGTTCTCCATCAACACTGTCTACAGTGGGGATCGGGGGGCTGCTGACCTCGACCCAGAAAGTTGTGGGTTGCTGGAGAGAATATATTGAAGACCTCCTCAATCCTACCAACACGTCTTGAGGAAGCATAGCTGGGAGACTCTGACTCTGAGGTGGGTTCTCCCATCTCCAGAACAGAGGTTGCCAGGGGTGGACAAGATCCCCCAGGAGTTTCTTAATGCCCTGGATGCTGGGGGGCTGTCCTGGCGGACATGCCTCTGCAGCATCACATGGACATCTGGGACAGTGCCCCTGGACTGGCAGACTGGGGCGGTGGTCCCCCTCTTCAAAAAGGGGGATCAGAGTGTGTGTTCCAACTACAGGGGATCACACTCCTCAGCCTCCCTGGGAAAGTCTATTCAGGGGTCCTGGAGAGGAGGGTCCGTCGTATAGTCGAACCTCAGATTGAGGAAGAGCAGTGTGGTTTTCATCATGGTCGTGAAACAGTGGACCAGCTTTAAACCCTCTTCAGGGTCCTGGAGGGAGCACGGGGGGAGCACATGTCAGAGCTTGGTCCGCATTACGAGCAGTAAGTTGGATTTGTTTCCAGTTAGGATTGGACTCCGTCAAGGCTGCACTTTATCACCAATTCTGTTTATAACTTTAATGGAAAAAATTTCTAGGCACAGCCAAAGTGTTGAGGGGATCCAGATTGGTGGCCTCAGAATTTGGTCACTGCTTTTTTGCAGATGATGTGGTTCTATTGGCTTCACCGGGTCTGATCTCCGGCTCTCACTCGAGCAATTCGCAGCCGAGTGTGAAGCGGCTGGGATGAGAATCAGCACCTCCAAATCTGAGACCATGGTTCTCAACCAGAAAAGGGTTGAGTGTCCTCTAAAAGTGGGGTCTTAGAGGACACTCAACCCTACAGGTTGGGTGTCCTTCCCCAAGTGGAGTTCAGGTAACTCGGGGTTTTGTTCACAAGTAGAGGGGGGGAGCGTAATATCGACAGGTGGATCAGTGTGGTGTCTGCAGTAATGCAGACGCCTCATCAGTTTGTTGTCAATCAATCAATCAATCAATTTTATTTTTATATAGCCCAGTATCACAACAAAGTTGTCTCTAAGGACTTCACACGCAGTTCATCACACAACAACAATATAACACAATAAACACAGTAATAACTACACTAAACAAAGCAGACATCCTGTCCTTAGACCCTCCTTCTCGGTAATGTTGTGGTAATAAGGAAGCTGAGCCAGAGGGCGATATTCTCAATTTACCCTACCCTCACTTATGGCCACAAGCTGTGGGTCATGACTGAGATCACGAGAAGGTGGCCGAAATGAGTTTCCTCCACAGAGTGGCCGGTGCCTTCCTTAGAGATAGGGTAAGGAGCTCGGCCATCCGGGAGGGACTCAGAGTAGAACTGCTGCTCCTCAACCTCGAGAGAAGCCAGATGACGTGGCATCTGGTTAGGATGCCTCCTGGACGCCTCCCTGGTGAGGTGTTCTGGGCACAACCCTGTGGGAGGAGGACCTGAGAAGACCCAGGACACGCTGGACTGATTACATCTTGTGGCTGGCCTGGGAATGCCTCTGGATTCCTCCTGATGAGCTGGCAAATGTGGCTGGGGAGAGCGAAGTCTAGGCTTCCCTCCTTAGGCTGCTGCCCTCGCGACCCGACGGAGTGGGGACAGCGGGTGGAGAAAGGATGGATGGATGGATGGATGGATGGATTTCTTGGTCAGAGGATGATGTGATGCACATGTGGGTGTGTCACTGCAACATTTCACTACCCACTAGTGGCCTGGCATGTGTAGTAATTTGTTTTTGGTCCTATTTGCATTTCCTCCTTGGGAGTTAGTTTTTCCATGTGTAAATGTTTCCTCTCCTTTTCTCTTTTTTTAAATATGCAAAGATATAAGTTTTTCTGTTTGTGTTGGAAAGTTGTGGTGTCATTGCGACTGTTTGCAAAGCTTATTCTTGTTAGAGATAAAAATGTTGTACTGAGGACAATTGAAAAAAAAAGTTTACTGATCGCATGATAAAAACTTTAAAATACATACAACGTATAGTTGCATAAAACAAATATGAAACCTACCGGTAGTTTTTTTTTTTAAAAAGACCATTTCTATGTAGTCAGAGAGTAGGGTTAATGGTTGTATTTCTGAATTAGCAAATACATATTTTTGGCACTTCTGCATAGGTTTTCCTTTTTTCCGATGGAGGTTGGCCCTTGGTATGAATTAATGTATCCTACTACGGTGAACCTAGCATTTTCATCTTTGTTCATTATTACATTTGAGCAAATTCCCTCGTGAGAAAAACATTGTCTGGTCTTTCTTGTGGCTATTATTTCTTTCTTATTAGCATTAGCTATCCTACAAGGGTCCAACATAAACAGAGCCTAAACTATTTTAAAAGATATATCACTGTCTAATACATATCACAAATTATTATAAAAGAATTTAGGTTAAATACTTTTTAAAATTTACAACAGCAACAACACAGCAAAGATTTCCCACTAAAAGCATAACAAAAAAATACATTGTATGTTAATATAATGTTTTTCGATCAAAATATTTGGTTGGATTACTAGTCAGATTATGTGTGAATTAACAAGTAAATCATGTTCTAATATAAATCTCTACACCTGTACTGTACATTACTAAACCACCAACGTTGTATGTATGGTATAATTCACACATGGAGTAGTGTACTGTATGGTGCTTTTTTATTATGGGATAATTTAGCCTGTAAAAGCCATTTGTGTCACTAAAAACCATTAAACTGAGTGCAGCCCCAAGGCTATGAGCTTTCCATGTGCTTGATGGACTGAGACCCAAATCCTTCCCTTGGGTTTTTCCCTCACTCAACCTCACTCTTATGGAGCGAGAGTGAGTTACTTATGAAGTAACATATTTTTAGATAGATTCCTCAAACTTTATTTTATTGTTTTTGGCCACATGGGGGCAGTGAAAAAAAAGTTAATTAATGAGATGAGCCAAACTTGTGCCAAACTGTATGTAAGGAGTTTGTGGCTACTGTCATTAGCTGCTTTAGAAGGTGGTCACAATAGATTTGTTGTTTTTTTTTATATATAAAAATAGAAAGCTTAATTGTTGTATAAATTATTTAAATCAAAAGACATAAGGCAAACATAAGTGTGGTTAATTACCTTTATTACCTTCTGAATAATCATGGTGTATGCATTCTTCGTTTTTATAACTAATCCATGCAGTTCTAAGCTTGGTGCTGCTATTTCTTCCACCTCTCTCACCCCTTTTTATCTTTGTTAAAAAGATGGCACCTCTTAGCTGGTGTTTCATCCACCCCACCACTCTCCCCTGTCCTCTAATTCCTCTCTCCTATGGTCTGATCCAATCCTTTTTTTGTGTCCACTCTCTATAGTGAAGACATTACATGACAAATCTCCATTGTATGCCTCGGACTCTGTGTGTAATCTCTCTTGTCAAAGGGAAAATTCAGCGATTAGCCCCCTGCAAATTACAAGGGCTGATCAGTGTGTCTGTTCAGCCCTCATTAACTGCTAACAGGGCTTCATCAGAACCACCCACACTACCAGGACCTTCAACCTCTCACCCCTGACACCTGGAACTTTCACAAGTTGGCTCCCAAAGTGTAGATTTCGCTCTGAATTGGACAAACTCTTCTTTTTGTGTTCTCCCGAGGCTTCTCGGGGAGACAGGCTGATTAAAGAATTTCGGTTGCAGCTTGAAGGAAGATGAAAGATTTTTTTCTCTTCTAAATGTACTCGCCCAACCAGCAACTGGCATCAATAGCATCAAGTTATGAACATGTGTGACATCATACGTCCCGCATGGGTAACCCCCTGTCTGTACAACTGTTGTGATGACGAGAAAAGAACACAAAGTGTCACTCAGCAACATGACATGCAGACCTCGTGCCATGTTATCTCAAGACCACCCATCTGAGGCATAATGTTGGACAAACAGAAGATTTTCTAGGTGTAATATCTAGCAGATGGGGGGTTGGCCTGTGAAGAGGGCACATCGAATGGGGCCGTCTATGATGCTGGTCAACTGGTCATTTCTCCCAGCCCATTAACCACCTGGGATTGGTATGTTTTGTCAGCTTTCTGCAGGTTTTAGGTTTCATTTTCCATGCTTTGAAATCAGTCACACCATTCCCTCACAAAGCATTCACTGACAAACCCACATAAACCTTGATGCATTCTGATGTCTGATTCATGAGTCTGGCACTCATACACGCTGCTACAAATATGTAAAACTGCACATATTGCTTGTTAGAGATGAATTAATCATTTATTAGAGACAAAGAATTTCTATATTGAAGGCATGGGCTCTTATATATGCACCATAATTACTCAGTTGTCCATTAGTTGAGGAATTATTCACAATAAAGCACATTTAGATGATCTGTTGGCAAATTAATACCATCAAGAACAGATAATTTCAATACCCCAGGGAGCACCATAAGTAAAATAAAGGCATTTGAAGTTGTCCATGCCAAATCAGTGCATTAAAAAAACTCGGTTAAAAATGCTTTTACACTTAAAACAGTACAATTGTAAATAGAAACATTGTTCAAAGATTATTAAGTCAGATATTTGGAATTAATCAAATCCAACATTGTTAACGAGAGAGGCTGTTATTTAAAAATGGTAAAAAGGAACAAGAAACGGAACTAAGCAGGGCTGAAAAAAGACATCCCAGGAAAAACAAGTCTTTCAGAAGTTAGAATAAAGTTATATACCAGCATATGAATGTCTTCCAGCTGAAGAAAACATTAACAATAACATCAAATTGACTGTCTCTTATGTACATATGCATAAACCCCATATATTTGAATGATAAAAATAAAAATAAAATACCCCAAATCTCTAAGGAACAATAAGGCTAAAAGCCAACATTTAATTGTATTTATCTCCAGGCAATATAACATTAAAAACTTGGGATTAGGTGGCTGAAATCACAGCATTGACTCACCAACACCCCTAAAAATTGCTTCCAGTTAACACAGCTCATCACTGTGCCCCCTATTAAACTTAAAGAAGAAATAAAACAACCATTTAAGCAAGTTCTGGGGACAGTACCACCATATTTGGGTGGGAGGTTTTATAAAATAAAGAGTGGTGAAGTGGAGAGCTGTCATGCAGCCTGAATAATTTGCACATCCACTTAATTTATACACAGTATGAAAACCTGGATCTGATGCTGCATAAGTCGCATATCTACAACAAAAACCATCAGTAAAGCTGAAAAGTATAGCATGGCTTTGAAGCAACATATGCGGCCATCCAGGCCTTATTTTATTCAGCAACACAATGACAAACCATATTCTAATTATGTGTCGTATTACAATGCCACAGCACTGCCATGCGAAGCCAATGGTTTAACTGTAGTCCATTTCTAGTGTTAGCTAGTGAAAAAATGCACTTTAAACTGAAAACATGATAACAAGACTAAAGCTCTGAGCAGCAGGGGTCCTGGGTAAAGTAAAAATAGTAATATTTTTTCCCTTTAAAAACTACAGCAGTGGATCTTCCTTTTTGCCAAACAGCCTGTGCCTGGATTTAGTTTCAAAATGTAGCAAAATCAAGATTAGCAGAAATTCTAAATTTATTAGTCAATACTATTTTGACATTGGTTTTATACCATGGCCATTCATCCCAGTCCCACAAGGGCCGCAGGACTGCAGGTTTTCATGTGTACCTGTTTCAACACACCTGACCCAAATTAAATGGATCCAACAGCATATGAAGTTCTGGACAATTAGTTTGAGTCAATTGTGTTGGATGTGGGATGCAATGAGCACCTGGAGGAGTGTGGCCCAGACAGTCAAGTAAATATAACTATCGTACAATGGGACTGCAAAGTTTGCCAAAATAACT
Organism: Pseudomugil gertrudae; assembly: GCA_037177535.1. Classification (NCBI taxonomy): domain Eukaryota; kingdom Metazoa; phylum Chordata; class Actinopteri; order Atheriniformes; family Pseudomugilidae; genus Pseudomugil; species Pseudomugil gertrudae. Next base: position 4,732,467 of record JBAMHV010000020.1, read on the forward strand.
ATGAGTATAGAAGTGTTATTAATAGATGAGACATCAGTTTGTGAGAGTATGGACTGAATAAAGAGCTGGCATGAGAAGACAGAATATTCTGTACATTTGTTATATTATACAGTAAGAGAAAAAAAGAGAAAAACTACGTAAATTCAAGAGTTCACAAGGGTAGCATCATCCATGGTGATAGACTAAGATAAACCCACAGACTTGAAACCCACATGAGAAGATCTTTTTTTCTCTCATCCTTTTCTTTTTTACGATAAATCAAAGACTCTGGACTGATTAAAGTGATAAGTACAGAAATCTTTCAGGATAAGAGAAAAGCTAGTTGCCACTTTCTTTTCTAAAAGCTGTATCAGCTGCAACATCTTAAACTTCACCTCTCTGCCTGTCAAACCATCAGCACTGAGAGTTTCCTTATGACAAGACAAGAAAAATAGAGTGGAATGAGATACTCCTCAACTTGATACTCCTAAAGTTTTCCTTGTGCCCAGGGCGCACAGAGAAAATAAAACGTTATATTCCCAATGTTGGTTATCTATTTTTGGAACAAGGCTTATTGTTATCAGATGGCAAACAACTTGCTTTAACCTACAGTTGACACATGTTGTCATCTTTGTGTCATTCATTTTTCTTTATATTTACTTTTTTTCTCCCATACAAAAATCGTACATGTTCATAATTGTTTCTTTAATGAAGAAAGTATTGCTTTCCTATATGATGAGCTTAAGTGGAGACAGGAAGTTTCGCTCCCACAGTGTGAGCCCCTTGTAAATCTGCCACAACCAATGCCAACATTTCAGCTTTTCCTAAGATATTTATTAGACTGTCATTGTTTCTCAGGCCTCTCTTCACTGCTGCTTTATTATCAAATCATTCAAGAATCCCTCTTTCAACATGTCCCTTTAATTATGGTTGTCTTTAGTGATGTGCTCAAAGTTGCAGTGGGGATGAAACTTTAGGAGGAGGAAAGAGTTTTTGATAAACACGATAACTGTTAGACCTAATAAAACCTCTATGATTTATTTCCCACTGATTGAGATGGAAGTTGGACAAGCATTTGATTCAGTAACTGCATTTGTAAACATCTTTTTAATATTTGGAGATATAAAGATACTTCATCTGAGATGTAGGCTAAATTGAAAAGTACTCTCAGTTTCTACTTTTATTTAAATCTGATATAAATAAATGAATCTAAATTACATATTCTGTCATTTTTTTCAGCAGATGTTTAATTGCTGAGTCATTTAACATGTGGAAAGAAAAATAATTCTTCTAAAATTGTCCTGCACATGAAAGGTGCTGTACAAATAAACTTGCCTTGCCTAAAAGAATATAGATAAATAAACTGATCAGCACAAACAAAGCTTTTTTTAATTCAGTGAAATAATGAAAAGATCATTTCTGTACATGTGCCTTGTTGTTAAACCCACCTTACTTTCAGTTTTCCTGACACTCCATTTGTCTAATTTGTGTTTATTTATGTATTTATTTATTATCCTTGTCTTGATTTTAGATCTTCTTCTAAGCCTTTCTTTGTGCATTAATTCCCATTCAGCCTGGCTGTCCACTCAAGCTTTTACCACTTGTGTTGCTTTTTTTGCAACAAACCTTAATGTTTAATTAATCTAAACCACGGCACTGATAGTCTGCTCATACTGAACTCACACAGAGTTGAAGTACATCACAATGATCATTTATCTAATCATTGGTGGTTGATTTGATGTACATACACATTGTTTACTTTGGCTGGGATTGCAGCGCTCCACATGCCAAGCAGAATCATGGTGTGTTATGATGCCTTTGCTGTCCTTGCGGGGACGCATCCAGCTTGGCTGTCAACACGTCTTTCCGTATGTTCAGCTCTGTTTGTTCCATATTAGAAACCATTTTATAACAGCTGATAAAGTTTTCTGGTCTATGAGTCTCACGTGTACCCCACATCGCCTGTCAGTTTTATCTATTGATCCTAGTGGGATGATTCTATGGTGACAAATATCATTCCTACTTACTTGTTGATGCCTTAAATTAATTTCTGATGTGACTTTTTTGGCTCTGAAACATCCTCCTCTTCATCACAGTTGCACAACAAGATGACTGATTTAGCTTTTTTCCTGGTTAAACTTCTGGAGTTTATTTTTGAGCACATAGAGCTTTTGAAAAACAGCTTCTGAAGTAGAATAATTTATAACCACCCATCCGCTTTACATACACATGCTGAAAAACACTTGGCCAAGGTACAACTGCATCTGGATTTTCTCAAAATTGTTTTGCATCCACAACCGTCACTCTCTTCGCCTCAGCAAACGATCATGCTGTTTCATAGAAGAATGTGAGTGGACTGATTCTGTTAGAGCTTTGGATTTAAATGGCTGCAAATATGGACCTTATAAAGTTGATTTCAAATATTTAATCTTAAAACCTACATGTACAAGCAATTATCTAAAAGTAAGCTATATATGGAGTCAGTGCAGTGTGGCAAAAACATGATAAGAATATATTTTAAATTTACAAAATGAATACAAGTACAGTTTTATTATGCAGTTTCTAAGAGACAGTTGGTCAAGCTGACCTGAAACATATATGATTATCCATTATGTTGACCGTTACAGACAAAATGCTGCATTTTCATCAACTTCTTGCATCAAAAGGCTCAGAAACTAGAAAACTCTATGCATCTACATGTGTGTGGTATAAAACCATGATTGCAAAATCTTGGCTTTTCCATTCATGAGAACTTTGTTGAGAACCTCAATGTCACTATTTGCTCTGCACAGAAGACCACACTTGAAGACCAATCTCCACTCTGCTCCATATCGATTATTACCATAAAATGTTATTATGAAGCTAATTGTGCTGCTGGTCTTCACATTATGTTTCTAGCATATGAAAGTCAATAAAATGTGGTATTTGTGGGCTTGAGGACAAATCCACTTCAACATAAATGATCTAACATCCCCCTCACTTATTAACTAGACTGTATGGCATTCACAATTGAAATTTCAGCATGGTGTGTGTGAACATTGCTAAACCTTCTGGCTGAGAAATGATCGATTTTACTCCCATAGCAAGGGTGTGTGAGAGTCTCTTTAAGCCAAATGTGTGCAGAGTAATGGTTATGGTACAAGCACAAGTAGGTAATGCTCACTTAACTGAGCGTGATGAAAGTAGATGAAAGTGTCAATTATTAATGGAAAGGCAGCATAAAGGCATAAGTGGATAAAAAGAGTTTTGATCACCAACAACCATTATCTGTCTGATTAATGATGAAATTGCTGAGCAAACCCATGGAAGAAGTTTACTATGAGAAGCCAGCAGCTCAGTTTGCTGCTCTATGGAAGACGTTGCACAGTAAACATTTCCAGCCTCTTCTTGCAGCTCAGGATTGTTGCAGTAAAATGGCACAGAGAATGTGAGCTGTGCGCGCCCCAGCTGAGAGCCACTGCTATCAGATGTAGGACGCAAACCGCAGAGTGTGGGACCATGTGGGGCAGACCACCCATGAGTGTGCCTCCCCCATTTCCCCAAGCTGCAGCTGGATGAGACACAATGCTGGAGCATGGGAACTGAGTGCCAGCCATCAGCCCTGGAGCTGCTCCTTAAATGTGGGGATATTTTTGGTTTAGCACATAAGGATATTCTCACTTGACTTTGAGTGAGCAGACAGATTTTCTAAGATGTTCTCTGAGTCTGATCCCACTATGAGTTGTTCTTTAAAAAGTCCTCTGAGAGATCTGTTTTGTTTAAACTGATGCAACCTGGAAATCAAATAAGAATTTCAAATGCTCCAAAAGTATAGCCCAAATGAAAGAAGGGATTATTCTCTAAACTATAGGCTTTCACTCACTTATAATTCAGTACTACTGATTGGTTGACTTCAAATAAATATTTTAACCAACCATCATGTATCCAAACCTCCATCATCCTCACCTTGTGTCACTTTCAGGCGTGTCAAAAAAAAAGACTTGTTAAAAAAAGTTGAAACCCAAAGCTGAAGCATTCAGCTGGGATGTTTAGGTTAAGTAACCCCCTGGGTTAATAAACTAAACAAAGGTAAAGCGTGCAAAATGGCTGCAATGAAAGCCAGGCTAAGTATACGAAGCAGAGTTTACAAGATACACGGAGCTGGGCCTGGATGCATGAAAGTTTAATGTGAAACAGGTGATGAGTATGTTTTAACTCTAATAAAGAGGCTCCGGGAGGGGAAATTCCAGTCACGGAAAGATTTTTAAATCAATTTTACAAACTTTGGTGTCAAGATTTTAAATGGACTTGAAGCTGCTCATCAGCTGGGCTGTTTTGATATTGTGGAAGCACAACCGACAGAAGCTTCTGATGTCTGACATATTTCTTTAGCAATTACCTTTTTGTAATTCTGTGCTCAGTTTAATGGCTCTCTAACTTGTTTGCTAAGTTTGGATGAACCTTTAGAGCATGAAGTTTAAATGTATAAACACAAATTTTATTTTATTTTATTTTATTTGAATTTGTTAATATTGGAAAATTAATAAAAACTAAGTGACAAAAAAAAAATGTATAAACACAAATTCCGGCTGCCTCCTTTGTCCAACACCTTCACTTGGCAGTTTTCGCCTCCCTCCTTATCTGAGAGATTATCTTGTGGAGTCTTTTTAGAGTTTCTCTTCACTTTAGATGAGTTATTGCATTCAGGTTTCACCCTTTTCAGTTTCAGTCAGGGGAACAAACACAGCGCGTGGAGCAACTCCAGAGAAAATATGAACCCTAAGAACAACAAAAGGGTTCTTTTTAACTTCTTCAAGCCACATCTCCCAATAAAAGCTGAATAAACATACCCTGCCACTTGTGAACGGCTGCTGTCCAGCCAGTTTCACAGAAAAAGGGCTTGCTTTCAAAAGGGGGGTGGGCTTATGGGCCTAATGAAAACTTCACCTTAACTGAAATAATAAAAAGCACACCACCCAAACACTGGCGATTTGTTCCTTTCTCCAGTGTTTTCTCTGGGCCTCAGCTCATCACTCTGGAAACGCTGAGAAGTCGGCTCAGATTGAAACGTTTTCTTTTTCGTCTTGTGCTTTGTGGTGTGTTTATTCTTGTATGGAGATAACACGGTGTAGATTCAAAAGATGACAAATGTGCTATGCACTGCAGTAAACCACAGTGTTTTGGAAGTCTGCAATAAAACCTGATGGCCGCAAGGCGACTCAAGACCCGTGACCAAACCAGGAACTTCTATAACCCGAGCGCCTCCTGGAGAAGACAAAGCGGGTTTAACAGCAGTATGAAATAGAGTGGCCTGTGAATGGTTACTGTTCAATTTGTATTTGGTTCCCCACTGGTCGCTGAGCTGAGATCAGAGTCGAAAGTGAAAACACATGGGGAGGGTCAGCAGGATCAGAGGACCGCCACACACAAGGCAGAAAAGAAGGAAAAAGGCAATGGGAACTTGTGTGAAGAAATGGATTGAATAAACAGAGTCTGCAATCGCCTGCACCCTATTATCCTATAATTTACACTGCATGGGAGCTTGGAAACGTAGGGCTCTACAAGACAACCATTGGCTCCCACTGAAAAGTGGCGCTCTATGCCTCATGCCAATCAAAAATCCAGACATTATACTCAGAGACAAGTTTTGAATTCTTTCAGGCTTAATATGTTTATCTAAAATATCCAAGAAAACTTATTACATCACCACCAAATAATGTGTACAGAAGTACACATCCGGAAGCAAACCAGAGTTAATAATATCATAACTTTGAAAATTGTATTTGTACAATCAGCGTTGAGGATTAATTGAGGAAGTATGAGATTGAGCTACAAAGGAAAATAAATTTGGCCACACCAACAAAACAAACTCCGGAGAAAGAAAAAGCCAAGAAAATAAGTGGAGATGTATAATTAGGCTGTTGGTTTGGCACAGAGCTCGGCATTAGCCATCTCCTCTTGGTCTTGATATATGTCAGCTCACTTCTTCCACTTCATTTTAATTTCCGCTCTGCGTCACCTATCACAGACTGAGTGCCATGGAGCCCAACAGCAGTTGCATCAACAGTGGTTGCATCAGAGCATTTTCTCTGGAAATGTGACGTGCAGTTGCTCATCTGCACACCAGTAATCAGGGATTTGATTCTAGAGTGGGGTAGATGCATTTTCTGGAGGTGACATTAACTTATTTCAGGAATTCCTGTGATCTGTTGAAATGATGAATTAAAAAACGTTGCATCTATAGTCAATAAAGCATATAAAGCATAAAACTACTCAACTTTTAAAAAATATATATTTCCACTAACTCTCCATCAGTGGATTTGGAACTGACAGCTAATCTGAGTCACTGTTGTCTCATTGAAGGCTGGGGCAGATTATTACAGAATCTCATCTGTTTGGTTTGATGGGCATTGGAGGAGGTTATCCAGCCTTTGAATCTCTCTGCTTATTTATCCAACAGCTGGGCAAATACCCACAGCCTTTCTGCATTAGGGCTCATTTTTTAAACATTTAGAAAAGACAGGGTCCAATGTTTATGCCTCCATCTTCCCTCACATCTGCACTTAATATTATTTTGCAGACTTTACTCAGAACAAGGGCTCAATCCTTTGTTATGACAAGAAGATATTTTGAACTTTTTAAGGATTAATGCTGTTTGCTTCCCTGCTCACTCCCTTCAAAACAGCTCCGGGGTTCCGATAGGTCAAAGCTGAAATCTGTAACTGAATTTGGAAAGACTTGTGGATGGGATGTTGTTTTCAATTCATCTGCCACTTGCATTACTCAGCTGGGAGACATTGTCTCTTTTATGAATCCCCTTTTCCTCATTTTCCCTTCATCACAGTTCGTTTTTCCACTTCATGTTCAGTGGAAATATTCACAAAAGCTTGTCCTCATTCATAACTATAATGAAATCTGTTCACTGCGGTTTTCTGATACGATCAATTGGTTTTTATCTACTTTATCTCTTATTTAAATATTTATGTTTATTAAAGATTACTCCAAATCCTTTTTTATATTTTAAAAATAAATCAGTGAAAATGTGGTTGTCTCAGATTTGACAAGCTTCTATTCTACTTTCAAAGAAAAGAATATATATATTTTTTTATCTGAGCTGGAAACGGGAAGCAAACTGTAGCCAACCATGGCAAAGACTGTTTGCTTGACAGTGCTTCTTTGGGTTCCTAAATGTAATTAACTCATATTATCCTCAAGTGGGTTGTTGTACCGCTTCAAATACCTGGGCATGTATCCCAGTCTGAAATAAGTCCACCAACATAGCAAATGATTTTAGATATTCATCTTTTATTAGTCCTATAATACTGTAATTTCATTTTCCGATACCTATTAGTTCTGAGACAGACAAAAAAAAAACACCAAATAAAACAAATGTTGGTTTTTAAATGAGTCATTTAGTAGTGTAAGACTGACAAAGATAAAAGCTTCTGCAACATGGTGTAATATAACAAAGGTTTAGAACTTTTGTGCCAGAAATGTCTACTTGGGTTTTTGACTTACAGACAGGAACATTGCAGTGATTCAGAACAGGTGATCAGACCCACTGTAAGCATCCTAACTTTCTGAATGTAGTTCACAATTATGTTTTAGGTGTAAGGTGAAAGATTGACTTTACAATAGGAAACTTAATTTCATATTATTGTTTAAACCCCTCTATGAAGTGATGCAAAATAACATGTTTTTGAAGCTGCAACAAGTACAATTAGATGATCAAGGAAGCCTCAATGTTATTGTTGTTTGGAGATTAACAATTCTTTGTCCTTATGGTGCTTGTAGACCAAAAACAAGTAATGAACTAGATGTGAGAACATTAAATAACTTTTTAATGCTCTGCATCATGTCACTATTTTCATTCACATGACAGTCCTGGCTATGGGTTCCCAAAACCACCACATTACAAGTTAAGATTTACAGTTTAAAGTTTCTTACCTGTCACAATTAATTGTTAAGAGATAGATTAATTTTTACAGCCAAATGACCAATATGTCTTATGGTACTTCACTTCTGAAGCAGCTTAAATAATCAGTTCACCTATAACACTGATCCTGGATGCAGTCATTTAGCCTATAGAAACAGTTCTAACATTGACTTCTACTTAATGTCCTTTAAAGGGGATGTTTGTGTAAATGATCATTTTTTCTTTCTTTTATTTCTTATTCTGGTCCTGATTAGTTATCCTCAAGTTAGAAGCCTAAAACTAGCTAAGCTTCATGTAAAGTGCAGGTGTGTGTAGCTGAAGTACACAAAAGCACACTGGACCATTTATCAAAGTTTTTCCAACGTTTTCCCCTGATGCTGAATTTGCTATGTGAGCAGAAAACAGGGTGCATTCTCCCTTTAACTGTGGTATTGTGTAATTACCACTAATGGCCAAAGAGGCTGCTCTTGTCTCTATTCGAAATATTAGGTCACTCGGATATCTATTCAACAAATCTCCAGACAATATCTGTTTTGCTTCTTCAAAACATGACAGTAACATTTGTGGGAATCATTACATTACTATAAATGTCTCACTCACCCAAAATTTATTTTGTTAAGCTCTATGTTGTCTATTTTGTGCAAAAGCTTAAATGCAAATTGAGTTACATGAAAACATGAAAACACTGATAATTATTAATGAATGAACAAAATGTTCTATAAGCAAGTGTGACAATGGATATTTGCCAAATGAAAGCTGCAATCAAAATATGTTTATTTGTTAAGAGTTGTCTTTAAAGGGTTGCATGTAACAAACCAGCTTATCCAGACTGTTATGAATGTTTCTATGAAGAATAAATATCTTTAATGAAAAGGTTAAATAAACCTCTGTATTATTATTGTATACTGTATAATTATTATTATTATTACAATGGTAATTATTATGATGATTACTATTATTGTTGTTGTTATTATTATATTAAATATTTGACTTTATTAGATTAATTAGCATACTGTAAATACCTTTTGGGATATCATGCATCACAGACTTTTACATGTGGCTCTTAAGTATTAAAAGCCATAAAGAGGAAAGTTTTGTGTTCACCCACATTTAAAAGAAAATCTCATAAAATTAACCCATTTTAGATTTTACTTGTTTATAATTTGACTGTGTTTAAGTTTTCCATGACATTTTAGCTTGTCACTTTAACCTCTGGCAATTTCATGCTCTGATGTTGTTTTCTTCGTGTCATGAATGACATGTCTGGTTTCACAACAAGGCACCACACAGAAACACCAAAATGTAAGAAATGATTGGTGACAGAGAGAAAACGAATCTGTCTCTGATGGAAAATAACCAAATCTTGATGTTTTTGTGAAGTCAAAGCTGGATGTCTTTCCTGGTTTATCACTGGATGAGATGAATTTAATTCCACACTAGTTTGTGGTTGCATGGGGAATGGCTTTTGATGTTATATTCTTTATGATACAACAGATCCACAACCTTGTTTAGCTATAAAAATAAACAAAAATAAAAAAAAAACATCTTTTGAGAATGATGTTTTTCTGGCTGTCATTTTGAGGTTGCACGCTTAACATTTTGGGGAGAAAACAAAAAATAAACAACAGACACTGGAGAAAAAGCCTTAGTTTTCCTTTCCTACAAGGAATATAAAACAGATTTAAGCCCATGTTTTAGTTAATTCAGTAAACAATAATACATATCAATTAGGTGAGGATGCATTTAATTAAACCTGATTAAATTTAATACAAAGAAAAAGGCTGCATTTATTTTTTGTCAATAAACCCCATGTAAAGGCCTATAGACCTGTTAAGACTCACAGCTATACAGGTATAGAAGTGAATGTTATTTTCCATTGTGAATGAAATTTAAAATGCAAAGAATGCAACTAAATGCAAAGATATATGAGAAAGAAACTGCTGCTGATATTGAAGAATAAAGTCAAATTATAAACACTAAAGGATTCAGTCCTTCAATGATGTAACCCCTCCTGGGATGAAATAAAAATGAAATTATAACTTTGTGATTCAAGAACTTCTGAAACTTATATGGATTATATCCAGAGGTGTATATTTCTGGTCCAGCATGTAAATATCCCATCTGCAGCTGTTCCAACCAGTCACCAAACCAGCTGAGCACAGACCATTGGCCAGGTAAATGAGCCTGTTAATGTACAGGTAAATCCAAACACATAGCTGGATTTCTTCTTTCTGGTACCTGGATTACACGAATGTTAAAAAACAGACATTTCATTTTAATCTTCATCCTCTTTTGGAGTTGTGTCTTAAATGTTTTTGATGTTTTTCCATTTTAGTAAAAAAATTAAATACCAACAAAAAACAAATAAAAAAATGTAATAAATGAAAGATAAAATTTAAAACAATCTACTTTACTTTGAGTTAAATGGATTTCTAGACATAATACATTTCCCATAAAACCCACGAAAAACTTTGATTACAATGAGACATTTAAATAAAGGTTTTTAATGATAAATCACTGCAGCCAAACCATTAGAAGCTCCTCTCCCTCTTTCTCAATGGGACTCAGGGGGCAGACAGACTCATCAGTCATGATCAGGTGGGCAGCAGCCCGTCCTCTCATCGCAATATGTAACAGATGCAGTCTGACCTGCCTGCAGCGTTGTTTGCTTGTGTTATGACTGGCTATCATTTACCCCTTATGACATGGGTTGCATGTTATTCTTTCTGTGTGATTCAGCAACCTCTGGATCGTTTGATGTCTTTGGCCAATCAACAATGCTTTTCAGGCAAAAATAGATGCAGGTCTTTGAATCATGTGAGGCTTTATGTAAAAAGACTTGTGTGCAGGATGATTTTTCCGTCTTTCACAAGGTTTCTAGATCCTAATAGAAATATAGAACACCTCTAAATGCATTCTTTAAGCAAAGGTTATGAGCATTTTGTAAAGTTGAACAATGCGTGCTGCTCATTTTACTGTTCGCATGTCAGCTACATGTATAAAGACAGCACGGTTTAGGATTTAAGCTTTATGAGTGTTTGTGTAATTACAGATAACATCTTCGCTCTCACCCTCTAAAATCTATTCAGTAGATGATGTCTCATATTGGCCACTGCAAATGTATGTTTGTGGTTTAATGTGTGTTTATGTGTGTGTTTTTGCACGGGCAAACACAATGAAAGCAGGACAAACGTGCAATGAATGAAGTCTCCTGTAAACTTGCCACAAGTGATTTAAAATGCTGTATTTTTCTTGCTGTTGACCGGCAACATGTGGTGTTCATAGACAGCACATGAAGCGAGTCATAATGGATGCTTGAAGGACGGCTTTGTCTAGAGTGGTTCTTTATTTCCTGTTTAAAGTTAAAAACATACACACACACGCAGAAAACATTTCCTTAACCATAATTCAGACAGACCACCAGCTAAGTCGAATGAGAGTGTGAGCTATGCTCAGTATTTAACCCGCACCAATGTTCCTCAGGCGTTATGAATTACAGCATCTGTCAAAAAGTGAAGACTTGGAATAGAAAAAGTTTCTCCACCCAATATAATGAGCATCATCCCCACTTTTTCTAACCATAATTGGTTGGGGCTGCAGTAATGTCAGATGAGCATGTGCAGAGAAGAGATTGATCACATCTAGCGTAGTTAACTCGGTGCATGTGAAAGAAGAGCAAAAATGATTCATTCTTCAACAACAGAAGACACTTAGCATTTGATGATAGTGTGTGTAGATGTTGCCGGACTGCACACACACTGATGTTTTGATTCATTAGCTGTTTGCAGTTACTGATTCTACTGTCATCATTCCAATCCTGGCTGCTTCACAAGGCTGTTGAGCCGCTATCTGGTACTTTAGATATAGTGTTTTATATCAGCTTTACTCCACTTAGTCACAGCTAATGAAAATGTATCTATGCCTACTTGTGAAGAAAAGTTGGATCAGCCAACTAATAAGCATTGGTGCTTGGTAACTTTGTGCTAAGCAGCATTAATTCTCCACTTCATTTTCATATTTCTATTCATGAAACTTAAAAGTGAAAATTGAAATGCACATAAAATACACATCCCAAACTTCATTTTGATGTATTCATTAGATATGGAGCGAACGAAAACAGCTAAGAATGTGTGTTTCGTGACATCTCTTCTTTGGTGACAGCACCAAATATGATGTCACTGACTGCTGTTGGGGGGATTTCAGATGAAATTCACACAACAATCTCCGTGGCACATTAACGTGAGAGAACAGGGATTCAGAAATGACTCAGATCTAATAGAGGGAGATTGCTGAAACAAAAAGAAAAGACGAGCCAGAAAACGGTTAAAACCTGGTTAAAAAACAGTGCAATGACTAAATTCCCTCTTCCATAGCCATCATCAAAGCATTGGCATCATGAACGGGAGGCACAGAGGAGAGGTGTAAACCCAAATGGTTGAGCAGGCAAAGGAAGACTGAAAGCAGAATATTGGGCTTTAATCCAAGAACAGAAATTCAGGACACCAAACTAAACAAGGAAGACTAATAAATCCGCAACCAGAACAGAAACCAAAGCACTTAAATACACAGATATTAATAAGTCTTTCATGCAGCCATCAGATGCTGCATGTGAGGACTTTGCAGACCACTTTAGAGGTAAGATCAGTGCTATCAGATCCAGTCTTTTATCTCACTGTAATGCTGGTTTTAACAGATCTGAAGCATTGTT
>JBAMHV010000020.1:4745168-4756924 GCA_037177535.1 Pseudomugil gertrudae
GGTTCCATAAGAGAGGAGCCTGATAGCTGAAGGCTCTCCCTCCCATTGTTTTCTTAGAGATTCTGGGAACCACAAGTTACCACTGTTAAACATAGTGAACTGCTCTCTTCAGCCTGTAAAGACGTAAGACTTCCAAATTGAGCCAGAATACAACAGCATATAAGGTACTATGATTCCAACAGCCCTAGTAAGTCAACATGTCTTGAGAGAAAAGTGCTACAGACATCTGGTACATCTGGTTAGCAGAATCAGAAATGAAATAAGACTAGTTTGTAGTCTAATTTTGTAATGTAATGATAGGGGGATTGCACAGAAATATATTTTCTATTAATGATATCCATGAAGATGATTTTTTTAATGACAGAAAATCTGTTTTGATTTGATATTTTTTCTGTACTTGCAGCTACAGAGGAAAGAAAGAAAGGTAAAAAGAATCAATGTAATCATCTTATACATATTTAAGCTATTTTCAAGTTGAATTTCAGGAAATAAGTCCAGTGAAAGACTTTCTTAAAAACAATTCCTGCTCAGGGCACTGCAGCTGAATAATTAGATTAGTCCGCAGCATCCTTATTTGAGTTTTTATTCATTCTTAGATTTTTACATTGGACACATAAATATACATAAGTGCATGGAATGAAGCCTGAATATGTACACCCAGCGAGTTAGCTGCATTGCTGCTTAAAACAGGATGTGACTCACATAATATCCACATTATGTCTGATGCACCCTTTCAATCTGTGGCTCAGTGTGCAAAATTTTCTGCTTATTCTTTTGTCTCTGTGTTCCTGCTTTCTCTTTCAAGCCCTCCAACACCCAATCATCCACCTGTAGACTGTGGGGTCAAACATCCACTCACCATTCTACCATAATATCAGGTTAAGTAAACACGATCCCATGAAGTGGTAGGATCAACACTTAGACCCCAAATTCAAATTACACTCTGAAATAACGATTTAGATTAATTTTGAATGCAATTCATGTGACATTTAAAAAAAATCCAGTGGATGTTGTAGTTAGAAGATACCAAAGCTGTACTATTAACATTGTGAAGCTGTTTTTATGGATAATGTTAGTTAAGGATGGAAGCATGATTACCTCCACTTTATGGCAAACAGAGCTGACTGCAATGTTGAATTAAGCTACAATAAATTCTCTGGTAGACAATATCTGTTTTGCTCCCTTTCATCTCACTTTAATAAATAAAGTTTAGTTAAGTCTGATAGGGATGTTAGTGTATGTATACTAAATTATTACGAAACTACTTTAAAATATCTGTAGAGCCCTTCTCACCTGTATGATCATAAATGGACTCAAATGGATTTCTTTTATTTGGATTGGTCTGAACTGATATGATGTGAATTAGTGCTATATAAATAAAGCTGAATTGCATTGAACAAGCCATGCCAGCATTTCTTTAGAGAACACAGTAGTGGTTTTTCCACAAACATGCATAAATCATGAGCTCTTATCAAAAGACCATAATAAAGAAAATCAGAATGTTTAAAGTAATCTTCTTTATCCCTACAAACATTTTAAACTTGGATTCATTCACATATGAAAATAGGAATCCATCATTTCCACATGTGCTTCCTTTGTTTTTCTAGCAGGCCAACGGGGTCTTTTTCTAAAAGAAAAGATATATTCTGTCATTTAAAGATGGTTAAATGCACTTCAAAAGGCACTGCTATAATTCAGATCTTTTTCTTCCATTGAGCCTTATGGGGTTAATCCAAATATAAGGTAAAAACTCATTTTAAAAAAGGGCACAGAGGTGACATGCAGTGTGATGCATGGGAAAACTGCATCTCCGTTGGTGGCATCTGTGAAGCGGTTCTCTTCCTGCCAAATTTGCTGCTGCAGTTAATGTTAATATTGTACAGGTTTTGTGCTGCTACGCGCTTCCCATGCACATGCTCTATGCAATGGGAAAAACCACAACTTAAGACCACTATCACTGGGGTATAATTTTTCTAAACTGTTTTAAAAGCCACATAATGTTATATGCTTGTATAAATCCAAGCAAAACCAGACTCTGGGGGTATTTTAGTACTGCCCTGGGCCTAATTATTATATATCAGCCAGGGAGACTCGCAAAGTAGGAGAAACTATCACACCACCCGCATAGAATACAGCAAGAGTCATTCATACAGACACAGGTCGTCTCTTCCTAATGAGAGGTGGTGGGTGACAGACTTGCTTGGCCTATGTGTATGCGGCCCACTGCACCCAAACCAAAGAGGGGATGGTGGTCTCTGCCATCAGCAGACATGAGGCTCCAGTGAGGAGAATAAGCTGGCTGCGTCAGGTGTCAGTGGACACTCGGGGATTCTAGAGGTCAGCACACAAACAACTAGCGTTGGTTAGATCCCTGTTTATCAGAGAATAAGGCTTCCATGGTCAGTTAGTCGGTCCAAAGGCTTCTTCTGATCCAATTAGCAATGATTTTGTTTAGATTTGTGAGTGCATGTGTGTGAGTGGATCTTTGTAAGCTGTAAATCCCTCTTTTTCACCACAGCTTGTTGTCTTATTTAGTTTTTAAATAATCAAATGCTATAAAGTGTTCTCATTGCTTGGGCTCACACAAGCTGCAATAAAGTAGTTTTCACAATTAAATGGGAAAATACAAACACTTTAGTTCACTTAATTGACTGAGCGCTGTGGATTCCCAAACACTTATTTCTAAAATCTCTGTCAACATTCAGCTGGTCACACAGTAAGTAAGTAAAAAAAAAAAAAAAGCAGCCTGACCAGATTTCCCCTTTGTGTTTCTCTCATCAGATAACCACCTCAGTACAAGGAACGTTCATGAATGAAGGCCCAGATGTATGCCATATGCAGATTTGTAGTCATGGAGGGTGGGAAACATGTTGAAACGAATGACTAGTGAGGGAAATTCACATATATGGAAACCCATCTCTTCTGGCGCGGTGCGTCTTGAAATGGCTAATTAGGCAACGGCAGCTGGTAAAAGAGAAACCTTGCAGCTGGGTGGCCATATGCAGTTGTAACTTCCAGGGATGGCTTTGGTTTCCATTTCTGTGGCTTTAACAACTGTGGAACGTGTTAAAGGAGTAGATTCATCTTAACTTATGAAAACTTTAAAACATTTTTTTAACTTATCTTGATCTTTGGGCCTAACAGCAGTTATTTATCCAAGCATGGGGTTTTATAAAACCAACCTTTGAATAACCAAAGTCGTCCAAACAATCTATAGGATCTTAAAGACCTGATGACTTGATGTTATCACTAAGGTGTCACAGAAGTACTTTCGAAGTAAAAAAGTAAGAGATGAACCTAATATTTAATAGTTTAATTTAATTTAACCAATCTTGTACCGGGCTACACGGTGGAGCAGTTGGTTAGCACTGTGGCCTCACAGCAAGAAGGTTGCCGGTTCAAGCCGCGGTTGGGGCGGGGGTCAAACCGGGAATCTTTCTGTTAGGAGTTTGCATGTTCTCTCCGTGTTAGCGTGGGTTCTCTCCGGGTACTCTGGCTTCTTCCCACAATCCAAAGACATGCACCTTTGGGATAGGCTGATTGGAGACTCTAAATTGCCCATAGGAATGAGTGTGTGTGTGTGTGCATGGTTGTCTCTGTTTCTGTGTGTTGGCCCTGCGATGGATTGGTGACCTATCCAGGGTGTACCCTCTCGCCCGTTGTGAGCTGAGATTGGCTCCAGCCCCCCCGCGACCCCGTTCAGGGAAAAAGTGGTAGAAAATGGATGGATGGATGGATCTTATACCGGAAAGGCTCCAAAGGGCATGTGTCTCTCTTTGGTCAAGAGAAAGCAGCAACACAACCTACAAACACGAGACAGTTACAGTTAAAGACATAGTTACGATAAAAACAGTCACAAAAACAACGGAGGGTGCATTTACACCAGGATAGTCAGCATGATTTGGTTTACTTTGTTATGAATACCAAGGTAACAGTGACAGAAAGAACAAAATCATCATAGAACTGAAATGAGTTACCTTCCCAGGGTGGCTGAGCACTCCCTTAGAGATATGATGAAAAGCTTTTGTGGTTTGATGGCAGCTCAAAGTAGATGGATGGATGAAAATTTAACTAAAAACAGTGACAGATCACTTATTTACTCTCCAGGTACAATCATTAAATGGTTAAAAAACACGATTTTTAAGTTGTGAGATTCTAAATGGATTGTTGTAATCTAATAGAGCACAATACTATAACAGTCTCTATAGAAACATGTGGGTGGTCAGTCCATACAATGTCAGTGTGTCTTGCAAGCAGTGTGTAAGGACCACATCAGACATTTGTTTAAAGCAGATCGAGAAGATCATTATTAATCTGTCTATACCAGTTGCACACCAATATATTGTCAGATCGAGCATCCAACCTCAGAATAAAGTTCACAGTGATGAGTCCAAGGTTTTAAGTCCCTTATAACATGAAGTACGGGAGGGTTGGTAAACTAAATAACACAATGGAATATTTGGGTTGGAGCATGCAAAAACAAAAGTCAACCTAAGAGTCATTGGACAGTAAGAAGGGAGAACCTGAAGAAAACCCACACTAACACAATTAGAACATGCAAACTCTGCACAAAAAGGCTACTGTTCAAATTAAGGCTCAAACCAGCATCCTTCTTTTTGTAAGACTGCAGTGCTAACCACCACACCACCTTGCAGCCTCTTCATAGTCCAATGTATACAAAAATATTGCTACAAGTGTCTTCCTTGCACTTAAACAGAAGATTAAACACTCTTAAACTTTCTTTCTTTAAATTAGAAAGCAAGTTTGAGCTGCAGTATATTGTTTTTTCCATGAGCCAACATGAAATTTGAAAGTCAGAGTTTTCAATCCTCAATTTTTAAACGAGTTAATAACTTCAGCCACAGATCCATCAGGGAGAAAACATTTTAGACCTGTTCTTATTTTTAGAAAACTACTTATTTTGTTTGTTTTTTGTGGTGAGAGAAAGTTTCAGCTCAGATAAACTATTGAAGACAACATTATAGGAAATTCTGAGGAGTCAACAAGTGATCAAGATCAAGCATGTCATTAGCATATAAGTGGTAATTTGCATCTATCAACATAATTTATACACACAGTGAATATTATTATATATGCATACATAGAGGGATGCATGGGGGAACTAGTGCTTCATGGGATTTCTGTTGCTTCTTTAGGATTATTGTATGCTGTTGAGATGTAGACAGATTACCCTGCAACACATTTGGAAATAAATAGTCATTAGGAAATAATTTGCACATCTAATATTGGTTCAGACACTGTACATATATTAATACCTTGAATGCACGGGCTAACCTTTCAATATATCTTAGATGTGATATACATGCATGTACAATTATACTGTATATTACTATATATTATGTTGCAAGTGTTGTTGCAATTATGTTGCAAACTCATTGAGTTTGCAGTTTCTTTCACATGAGCCATTCCTCTCTGTTCTGACGTTCGTTTTGTTTTGCACAATTTGGTTTGTTATTTTTCTCCTACAAAAAAATAAGCAGAAAAAAATGCTGTCAGGTTAACAACTTCTCTGCACAGATTAGAACTGAGGTAAAATGTGAGCACCCTCCTGTTGGGATGTTATGTTATCAACTCCTGATTCAAACTTGCCATTTTCTTTTTAGTTCCATTTGACAAACACGTTCCTCATCCAAAACTCTGCATCTTTTCCCCCTGTTTGAGGGGGAACAAAGCCACACAAGAAAGCTAAGCACGTTTTTCCCTATTCATCTCCCTATTGTAATGTGAAACATACCTCAGAGACCCCCTCCTCTGCTTTCATTCCCCCCAGCTTCCCCCCACATCCATTGTCAAATGCAGCAAGACAATTAAGACCACATTAGATCTTTTCAAGTACTTGTAATTTCATAGGGGAAGGCTTTTCCACCCTCTTTCTCCAGTTTTTGAAAATAAAAGGGGAAAACCCGCAGTTCTTCAAGGGCCACTTGGAAAAGATGGGAAACAGATATTAACCCTGCTGGTGATGGTTCTCCAATAGGCCTCCTCACTCAAAGACCCCCAATACCGCTGGCACCTCCACTATAAGACCACACACACACCGACACCTGCACCCTCTGAGACATGGTAGCAAACACAGATGCACACACTCGAACCGATGACACAGACTCCCCAATTCAGCTGCCTAAAAAAAGCAATAACAGTCGATTTTTGACTGATTCTCGGTCTTATGTTACTCAATATTTAAACAACAATTGCATCAATTATTTTAAATAGTCTTTTTTAAAATAATCATACACAGTCAGTATGTTTCCTACATTTATTTAACTTTCCTCGGCTCCTCTTTTGCTTGAACTTACATCATTTTGAGCTGCCTGGGCCTCTCCGTTGGGCCCCATTCCACCATGTAAAATGTAAATGATGTATTGTCCCAATTAAATGAAAAAATATGAGTAATTCTCCCATCATGCACCACTTCTGAAGAGGTTTATTTTTCTAGCCGAAGGTGCTACTCTGTTTTATTTACTTTGATCCTGCTTGTTTCTGAGTCTTTGGTAATCAGAGGTAGAAAGTCATTATGTTGTTATCACAACTGCAGCTATGCCGACCAAAGCTTGACACAAGATGTTAACCCATCTGTAATGGAGAGGCCTTCGCTTGCTCAGCAGCATGGCCCACACTGCCCGCTGCCCTGGAGGAACATACATCACAGGGTTGGGGCTTCATTACAGCCTGCTCCTGAAATCAGACCAGGATCAGCAGAGGTGTGCAGAGTAGCTGCAGGGGACCCGAGGGAAACGTGGAGGCTGTTAAAAGAGCTGGCTGGACAGCCTTTGAGGACAGACCCCTGAAAATCAAAAGAAAATGAATGATGGGTGCGATTTGAGGACACTCCTCCCTCAGCTTCTGCTTTAATCACCACTTTAAATCAGTGTGTTTAAAAGAAATATGCCCAGAGAACTCTGAGCAACATATTTCATTAGGACCCCTCTCAAATGAGTGGAAAGTCACTCAGCTTTGTTTGTTTTCTCATTGCGCTCTGTCAGTCCACTTTTGGTCCCCCTCCTCCCTCTGCTAACAGTGGCATTGCGTGAGTGTCAGCCATTTCACCTTGACCTGCATGATTGACCCTGATGATGAAAAAAATCTCATCAGTGTGAAACGTTGCCATGGTTTCATCTGAGTTAAGACCCCTGGCTGCGTGTAACAGGGACTTTGGGGATTTTTACACCCCTCCCATCTGTACTGGTTCTCTCTTCCGTGGCTTCTTGCCACAGCCATGTTGGGCTGCATCACGTTTGCCGGCCTTCTCTCACGATCCCAGCACTATTGCGTGCAGAGGCTGTGCTGAGAGCAGAGCATGTTCACCCCGCTACTTTACGCATGAGTAGGCTTGGGAGGGGCTGAGTGATAAAGGGAGGGGAGAATAGCAGAGACACTGAGGGATTGATGATGTAGATTACTGGTGGAAGATGAGACAGAACAAAGGTCGTGTAACTAGGTGAATATTAGAAAAACAACCAGATGACTGAGAGATTTGAGGTTATGATATGTGAAGGACGTGGGAATAAGAAATGAGATAAGGGGGAGAGTACATGGTAATCTCTTGATGCATTATTCAGCTCATATAAAGACAGTCAGACGAGCACTCTCTGAGGTAGTACAAGCTTACTGTATTTCTCTGTATTTCTCTGACAGAATGAGAGAGCAGTATGGGCACTTAAGGCACAGACAAAACACTGAAAGTGTGCACTCCTGCTTTGCTATTGTACTTCTCGTACAGAAGGTACTCTCACTTGTCCATGCAAGCACGAATTGAAACACTCAGATGCTGCTTTTAGAGGTCTGAAACAGTGCTGCATACTGCATATACTTCCTAATATTTGCAGATTGACTGTTTCCTATAGTGATCTAATAGAATATCATTTTGGTGCAGGAACAAGTGTGATAAGAGATCTTACATCATAAAGTTCAACCTTGAGTTTTGGACTTAAAGTGGTATTTTATTGTAAGTAGAGATGTAGTAAATATGGTTAGAATTTAGATTTGATTTTGAATTTCTTATGGAGTTTTATTAGGTTTCAGTTTTCAGGTGATTTGTTGTTTACCTGGTTACTATTTATCTTTGCTTGCTATCAGAAAAAAAGTGCTTTCACTCTCTTCCATCCTTGTGTGGAGCTAATAGTTTACAAAGCAGTCACTGATTTAAATGCTGAAAAGTTTTGTTACAGGTAAATAATAGCCAGCTTGTCTTTGCACTGCTTAATTATTGGAACAACAATCCAACTTAATTAAATGATATCCAGGAACAAAGCCAATCAAAATCACATTTTATTTTATTTTTACATTATTTGACAAAACTTATGGAGTGGTGGTAAACACTGTCTGTGCACAGCCTTTGTGTGGAGTTTGCATGTTCTCCTTGTGCCTGCAAGGCTTTCCTCCAAGGACTTCAGCTTCCTCTCACAGTCCGAAAACATATGTTAAGATTATTGGTGATGCTAAACAGACCCTAGGGGTGAGTGCCTGTTTTTCTCAGGTTAGTTGATCATATGATGAACCTTCTACTTATCCAGGTGTACCCTCCTGCTTTCCTGACAGAAGTAATGACAGACTCCAGCCCACTTGCTACCATTAATGAAATTAAGTATAGAAAATCAATAAATATTTCCATTTGCTCATCTATATTCCGAAGTAGTCTATTGCAAGAAGAACATTTAATGAAGACATTAGTTTGGTAAATTTCTTAAATATAAGAAAGCTCCTTGATTTTAAGAGTTAAAAACTAAATGAATACACAACCTCTGACAATGCATCATTGCATACATGTCTAATTTGTTGTTTAAATAAATTTAAACTAAATAATTGTTCATGGTTATGGTAAGTTTTGACAAAAGCCTACATTTTCATGTGGATGGTGCCAGGATAGTTTTAGTTACAATACTCTGACTTTTGCCTGTCATATTTATTTGCTGAGGCCAAAATCACTTCAGCAGGAAAACTGAAATAAAGTATATTTTGGCAGTGTGAATTATTGACTCATCACTATGGTAATCAAAAGGGAGAAGTAGCGTAAAGATTTTATGTGTCGCTGACATGTAATGCTTACAAAAGCTTTGTTGATTCTTACTTCTGCAAGAGAAAATACACTAAGCAATGAGCAAGAAAATATAACTGTAACACCAATAAAGTATAACAGTGTTTCTAACCACAGGAAGAGGCAGGTTTATACCATGTCAAACATGAGCACCTTCCACATTCACCCTGCATTCAAACATACCCTCACAACAATGTTATTTAACACATTTTTCTTGTGGTGTTGCTACTGCAAGTGTTAAACTAATAGTAGTTTGGCATGACTGCAGTGTAGAAGCTGTGTTAAAATGTTCTTGGCTTCAAATTTGGTCTATTGTTTTGGGGTTTTTGTAAGGTAAATAAACTCTGCTCACCTCTCTTGCTCTTGGTGAAAACCTGACAGACATGCCATGAGAAGTTATGCTTGCAAAGCTAAGCTCAAAAGTATTTGCCAAGGGGAAGTATCAAGCAAAATGTTAATTATGTATTGAGTGGCACCTTCTCTTTCATGCAAAAGTGTAGAAATAAACCAGTGATAGACTGATGGGCACAGTTTCACTGGCAGACTGTGATAGAAAATAATATCCCTAGTATATGAAACTAAAAATAACAAATTGCCTAATGTTTTTGGTTCCCTAATGTCTTTATGTTTTATATACTTCGAAGGTTACCGTTACTAAAACCCCTTTCATTGCTTTGGGTGTCAGAGCAAATGAAACCCCATGAATGAGTGATTTGGCAGCAACTCAGAATGTGTGGTTTCCCACATGTCTTACCTTCTCCCTTTTCCCTCTTAAGTGTTTTTTTCCACCATTTGTACCACTTTCACCCTTTTAAAATAACATTATTATCGCAAGCATGAAGAGCACCACAATTATTCGCAGCCCGCTCTTTCTCAAGTTGGGAAATCGCCTTGAAAATTGGGCAGGCCTGCAGAGTGTTTGCCACTTAAGTCACCCGTTTTGTGCTGAGAAGTGTGTGTTTAGAGATGGAAACTCCACACCGTGCATGCTGTCAGATCTCAGACCGTAACATAAACTCATTTTCAACAATGATTCTTCTTTAATCATGTTAAGTAACAATAACAACAATTTTGGAGAAATAAGGGTATTAATAATTTTACAACTAAGTAGAGAAGAATCTGATTGGCAAACACTTAAAGAAGAAAAAGAGCTTAAGACCATTAAAAGGGAATGACATATAAAATCACTTAAATCTGGTTCTCATATTATTGATCCCACATGTACTAAACTTGTTGGATATGGTTTTATAAGTGAGACCTCTTTAAATGTCAGTTGGATCTTGTGTCAGCTGCAGTCACTCTAAACAATGCAAATGTATACTGTAGCATTGCTGCCTCAGGTCAATGCTATATCACAACATTGCCAAAAGTTGACTGGTAACTATGGGAATATTTCACAGGACATCTTACGGCATTGAATGACACAGAATGATCTGATTAAGTGTGAAAAATGAGGGGTACAACATCAACACATCCATTCTTAGCACACCTTCATTCCATTCATGATCTCATTGGGCAGGAGCCTCCTAACTACCACCAGCAAGAGGCAGGATACACTGTGGGAAGGTCATGACCAGTTCATCACAGAGCAACCAGACAGAAGCAGACATCTGAAGTCAGGTAAGAATCACTAACCAACCAATTCATCACTTTGTGCTTTGTGCATGCTGTTTAATGCATCTGGGAAACCTTAATATAAAGCTATGGGCTGGAAATGGCAAGACCACTAACCCTGAATGGGTAATACCATATATTATCCTTTCAGGTATTGAAGATGTTCAGAGTGTGTCAGTCACTGTAGTTTGTTTGATTTTCTACAAGCTGAGCACAAAATTTTTTCAACCTCTATCAACGTTAACAGATTCTGATTATAGCATGCTATTTTGCAGATGATTGAGTCTCTTAACTTCTGGCACATTACGTCATATAGAGAGGTGTGGGTGTCTCCTTAAAAGCGAGAGATATTTGAAGTTTTATGTTGATTAATCATGAAATAAATGGAAGAAGGATGAGATGCGTTGCCCTTAAGCAGCCAATGCTGCACAGGCTTGTGTATAGCTGCAGCAAAGTTTAGGCAAAACCTTTTAATTCACAGTAAAGAGATTTAACTAACATTGTCATTCCATTATTTTTAAGTAAAACATAACCTGATCAATTATAATTGAATCCTTTGATTGAAATAATATATCCATACAGATTTAAACATCCAGAAACCACAAATGAAAAAAATGTGCATCATCAAATCTTTATTTCTATTTGTAGGAGCTTAAAATTTTCTATTTTATTACAAGAAACAATTACTGCAGCATCACAAGTCAGATACAAGCTCAAACACCACCCAATCCAATATTTTGCATCAGATTTACTTGTTTTATAGCAAGAATAATGAATGTCTACACAAAATACTACAAAAGAGTATTTTCAAAAAGGTCCCATAGCTTCTGTATCTTTAATGGATTCTACCAAAGACAAAGTCAAAGTCAAAGAGGGTTTTATTTGTCACATGAGCAAGTATACACAGCATAATTGTACAGTGAAATGTATTTTTGTACCTGCATCCTTTAACATTAGGAGAAGAAGTCTGAATATTTATGAAATAGAATAAAAATAGAATAAAAAGAGAACAGAATGGAAGGATGATTGTGATTTTAAATAAGATGATAAAAAATAAAAATAGCAGCATACTTGTGTATATTGTATA
>JBAMHV010000020.1:4760827-4777079 GCA_037177535.1 Pseudomugil gertrudae
TATATATATACACACACACACACACACACAAATTATATACACACATTTTTCTTGGCTTCATTCAGGAGCTGCTCAGCTCCTTCTAATCAGGCCAGTTTGCAAAGTTTGAACTGGAAAAGCTCCAGTCAGGAGGTTCACCTCAGCTGAACTAAAAGAGGTCCAGCTCTGTGACTGCTCCAACACATGGAGACTAAAATCCAGGAAGAAATGAGCCAATACGAAACCTATAAAAGTGTTGCAAATTCGTGTGACCATGTTAAAATGTAATCACAACATGGAAAGCAAAACATCTGCTCGGTCAACAATTATATGTTTCAATTTAGAGATTTCTTTCAGATATTAAATTAGTTTACATTATAAATGTTAAAAGTTACGAACACAAAGGCACATTTATTTATTTGTTTAATAAATTTCTAAGCACATAAAATAGCAACACTAACGTGGACGACTTTATTTGGCTTTAAAAACCATTTTTAGTGGTGTGGAAGAGGTTAGAATAACCCATAAAGTGAACGTCTTTGCAGTGCGCACAGCAGCATTTTTAGTACTTGCTGTGGGAAATTCCATTTTCTCTGTGGGAGCTTACGAGTACCCGCTCACAGAGGTGATCTGCAACAGTTTGCAATAAAAAAGAAAACGTTCCCAAGATTATATCAGTGAAATGATCCAGTCGATGCCGTCAGATGACCTCAGGCTATCTGATAAGCCTGCACAGATAAGGTGCGTTTGGGAAATGTTTGTTTCTGTGTTTAGTCACTTTTAATGGCAACATAAACTTATCTTGAAAACCATAATGAATGGCCATTAGAACTACAAAGCTCTCCAAATGGTGTGCGTTCAAGGGAATATTTTAGTGTCATATCAAAATTACAACTCGAGTAAACCAATTTTCTCCACACAGGAATAAACACAGACTCAAGTGAACCACAGAGATCAAGCTCAAGGAATATCACAAACGCTTTTCCAAACTGCAGCAGACTTCTTGAGCAATTAAGAGCATTTTGGCTTTGAACGGTAAAGGAAATAGCTTTCCTTGCTGTTAAATGTCACCAGCGCGCCGGGGGCAGAAAGTGACCGCTTTGTTTTTGTTTTGCTCTCAGACAGCTAAAACGGAGATACGTGGTCACTTGGTCACATTATGGTAACTTAATTGGATTTATTTATTAAATAAGGTAATTAGACTTTTTAAAACTTATTGTTATGCTTAAATAGTTCACCTTTGACATTTTTATGTCTAATTAAGGCACAATGACAGTGACAATCTATTACTATTTGGAGAGACTCGTTTTGGTCTGTGTTAATTCTAACCCATCAAAGTATCATACCCTTTCTGGGACATTTCTCTATTATTTTTGGTGCTTGTTTTTTTTTTTACATCAGACATCATATGCAACATGCCTTTACTTTTTCATAAATACAATCATTTCACTTGGATGATTCATTCTGCTTGTGTTAATGAAAAGAAAGGTTATTTTAGTACTTTGAATCACATGGAGAACATGATTCTTTGTCCTTGTTATATGCGATATGTCTCTTGGTATCCACACACCTCATTTACACTATTCTAAGTTGTAACACTATTGGGTCATGAGTACAAAGAGTGCTGTCTGCAGGAATTCCCTCAGGTCAGAGAGAAAGCTGTGTTTTGAGGACCTTCTTAGCAGCCTTCCCTTTACTGGCCTTTGACCCCAGCCAACCCTCTTTAGTGAAAGAGCATAATCCACCTAACATGGATTTAAACAAACAGTGTAATCCATAACACTCATTCAGGCTGTGTCCATGTTGCTGTTATGGCTTTCAGTGGGCGGTCTCTCGGTTGGCTTTCATCGTTCTTTGACAGCAGGAATTCTCTTGACATAGGTCTGTGTGGGATGGTACCAGATATCTGTGCCTGTGAAAATGATGCTCTTATGATCCCGTGCAATATAGAGCAAAAATGTGGCTGAAACATTCCCAGCATACAGCCTGACCGGTTCTGTTGGGTTTGCGTCAGTACAGCTGTGTTTGCAGCCCTCGCACCTTTGGCCTTCATCTGCCTCCCTGCAGCTTCAAGCCTCACTGCTCCCTCCTGTCTCTTTCCTTAAAAAAGTTCATCAATATTTTGCCTGACCTTTGACAAGGCCCTCACAATTAAACAATAGGATTTTGGGTACACTAAATGGCCTGGCCTTGCTGCAGAGGGCAGACTAATGAGAAAATGTCATCTTTAGTTTATAGTTCAGTCTAGGAAGCAGCAGAGCGGAAAAACAACCCGACGTGCCGTTAAGCTGCCTCACGCAAACTTTCAAGGCATTAAGAATCATACTGAGCTTTCCAGTGTCATTTACCTCCTCCCAGACAACCAAGACGTAACCTTCATCTTCTCCACCACATTAATCTCACTCTTGCTTTGAGTTTTCACTTTTTCGAAGGGACACACTGCAGGCCTTCAAGAGCTGAAGTGCATGCTATCTTTGTGTTTGTGTGTGTGTTGGGGGTGTGTGTATGAGAGAGAAATAGACCAGGGCTGTTTTCTGTATGTTTAGCTGTGTTATTGATGTACTTCTCCCTCGGTCTTGCTGGTGTTGCTTTTTCAGTCTCTCAGCTGGAGTAACGACTGACTGCTGAGCCACGTTTTTATTAAAAGGTTTGACTGTGGCTCTTCTGCACGAGTCCCACAGGTATGAACAAAGCACTGGAGCAAGTTGAGTAGCCTACATTTGCAGGAAAGTGTGATCATTTTCATTTGTTGTCGCTTCATAATTGTTCTCTGCTTTTCAAGGGTGAAAAAATGACTCTAATATGTCTGTGTGAAGTTACAAATGCAGCTTTCTGAATAAGATTTTACAAGGTAAAAGCATTAGGAGCTGATAGATTATTGTTGAAGGTTAAAGATTTGGTTTGTAACATCTTGTTTCTCAGTAAATTTGAATATATACTTTATTTACAAAGATTGTGTGCTTTGAAGAGAAGTTTTAAAGTTGAAAAAACAGAATTATTCATGTATTTTTAAACCTATTTTGGCTTATCTTAATAAATAAAAGGACTCTAAAAGGTTTCTGGAAGGGAGTAAGTATCCTGTAAGCAACAAGTTCTCCTGAAAATGCTTCTACTCGAGTATGATTTGAGACACTTTGGTGTTTCCTGATCTAAATGGTATTCAGGCCTAGGTGGGGGTTACTTCAGATGTGATTGCTGTCTGCAAACGTTCAGCTAAGTTTGTTTTTGTCATTCACAACCAAATGAAAATGATCTTCTTTTACAACAATTATAGGTGAATGAATGTTCATGTATGTGTGTGCCTGTGTTGTAGAATTGTTCTGTGTACTTTGTTTTGCTGTGTGAAATATTTTATATGTCCTTTTTTTGTGGATGTAATTTACTTTGGCTTGTGATTATATTTTGAATTATTTCATGTGATTTCATATTTAATATTTTAATGTTTTTTTTTATTTTAAGTCACAGTTGGGTTTAGAAAAAAATTCACTGAGAGATTTTTTTCTTTCTTTGAGAGGAATCACTAATATGTCTTCAGTTATCAAATGAGTGTGAAAAAATATATCCAGCTAATTGTGTTGCACATATGAAAAAACCATCACGCCAGGTCTCTTCGGATTTTACATAATAAATCTTTATTTTGATATATTTTCATGAAAGACATCCTCAGAATGAGTCTGTTGCAGTGCTGCAGATGTTTGGCCAAAAAAAACAGCTTAAAGCTCAATGAAAGAAAAACCCTCAGGAAATACCTGAAACTCCAATAAAGTCATATAACTCGGCACAGTGTTGTTTGAAAACGACTTTATTTTACAAAAAAACTTGTAAATTATTATAACCATGAGTCAGTGACTCTGATGAAAGTAAAATCTGCTTTGTCTCTTTTGTACTTGAAGCCCAGAAAATAATGGAGCTGTTTCTGTCAAAGTTTAATTTGTGTTGCCTTTAATCTTAAATGCTGAGTTTGTAAACAAAGTTTTATTTGTATTTATTTTGTATTTATTACATCTGGGCCTTGGAATCAGGATTAATCAATCGATTAAATTACCTTTAATTAATTACTTAAACATTTATAAGGTCAAATTTATTGCTTATTTATTATAATTTATATAACTGATATTTATATTTATATTTTCTGATGAGCTCAGTTTATTTACAAAAAGACTGTGAAAACAATCTGTGACTGTAAAACAACAAATAATTAAGGAAATTGATTTTAAGATGAGAAAAATTTGGAGAAATCTTGACACATTGAGCTTTTTGTTTCACTGGATCACGACACAATACAGGCTGCATCCACTAAATACCAGGATTTAAAATTTAATTATTTTTGTTATCAGCAGATGGGAATCAATCACATGGCCTTATATGATTTACCTCTGGGCTTTTATGTAAAACAGTAAATAAAAGAGGCACAAAAAAGTCAACAGAAGAGCCCATCAGAGTAGTTAAACATGAAGGAAGAAAATATTTACAAGCTTTAAGTAAAAAAAAAATACACTAATTTACCATCACTGATAGAACCAGTTAACTGTGGTTGGATTGGAGTATCCAAAAAATGCTTATTTAAATTTAATAAATAGATAAATTTATTATAAAAATATCCAAAACAACTGACTCAATATTTCTGATCTATTAATAGTTTTTTTTGTCTTTAATGATATTATTTAAAATGTTTTAGAGCAAGCTGTGTCATGCATACCAGTTCTGCACTCTGATGGTTTTCAAGAATGAAGTTGAACAGGCACTGCTCTGCACCTAAATGATTTATTAGTGCATCAGCTGGGTGTATATGCAGCATAACGCCATTCAATTTATCACTGCCACAGCATTGTCTCCATGGAAATGGTTGTGTACTGTTATATTTCTAAATGCCAGTATTACTATTACAAAAGCTCCTCCCCCCCTATATAAACACGCCTAAGCACACATTTCAACCCTATGGTGCACATGCACGCATTGACTCAATCTATCCATTGCTTCAGTCTTTTGAGGAACCTCCACCCAGAGAGTCAGACTTGATATCTTTCGCTCTAATAATCTCCTACAAACGCTGTATGCTGCTTTAGTGTCCCTGGATGCTCTCTGCACGAGATGGCTCACGCTGGACCTACTATATGACCACATAGACAAATAAATATACTGTGCATGTATACAACTCTCCTCTTGATTATTTAGCTTCTTTTATCACAGATACATTCTTTACATCATCATCTTACTTTGTACAATGCCATTTATTTCATTATAGCCCAGTGTAAGAGATACATTTGCTCATATTCCTAATGGACTTTAAGCTCTTTTGCTTTATTCACCCCTTGGTAAAAGCTCTGAAATGTCATTTCAAGTGTGAACTGAGGAGACAGACAGGATGAGAAATAGTGGCAACAAAAGATTGAGATGAATGGATTTTGGAGAGGAGGACCTGCAATCTCTAAAAAAGCAGAGCAAGGAGGGTTGTGTCACAGACATGGTGCGTGCTTGAAATGAGAATAGACAAGACACATTAAAGGTATTATATTACTTTGCTCTAATGGGAGCTTAGAAGACCTAAACTAAAAAGAGAAGTGGAAAATATTGAGTTGTGCTTTTCCTTAGAGAAATTTTAACAAACAAAACAAAGAGCTCAACAACAGGGACACCCACCAGCACGGGTTGTATTTGTGAGCAGGAAAGTTGAATTTCTCAATTTAAGACTTCTAAAAAAAACAAGGAAATGAGTCCCTTATTGGCTTTTTGTGAGATAGTTTGGTGCTTTCGGGGTGTTTGATTAGTCAGTTCTGCTCACTGGCACTTTGCCCATGCAACGAGCTCATTAGCACTGAATCACTTACATCAGACTGACACCCAGACTGCAACTTACACACCACACAGCTCTGATGGGACTGTCCTCAACCTCCTCTGTGCCAAGATGTTTGTGAATCGGGGAGGTTATAGTCCTGGCTGTGACTTTTGAAGCAGGAAAAACAAAATATTCTGCATACTCACAGTGATGTTCCTTGGCTGGCAACTTGGAATTCTTTCAATCGCATTAAATTTTGCATAAACTGGGCATATAAAATAGAGTAGATTTAAAAAATAGGGTTTAGATGTTGCACTTGGCTGGTATGCAGCATTGGCATTAAACAGAAACTATCATCATTGTCTTTTTTAGCCATCTGCTAAGCTAATATTGTTCTAAGCTAAGCTGTGTGCGAAACCAAATTAATATGCTTACAGTAATGCTCAACTAATATTTTTATATTTATACTGGGAAAAACTGTCTGACAAAATGTGTAAAATACACTGCATTGGTGCAAACCTGAAGGGGAATTCATTTCAAAATAATCTCATAAATGAAAACATCTGCAGCAAAGCCTTGAGAGGGAAAAGATGATTGAGAGTTGCAATTGGAAGAGGAAGTAAAGAAGGTCAAATGTGATCTTTATTTTCTTAAGAATCCTTACCTCTGCTATTAGCCAGTGGTAGTTTCTTAACCTTTTTGGTCTTGAATCAAGAGCATGCTTAGTTGGGTCAGCCCCTTCCCTCCCAAATGGAATTAGACTTAAATTACAGCATGAGGTCATGGTACCCTGAAATGAGCTCAGCAACTGAGAAATAGGGGGTTAGTTTAAAAATAAAAAATCAGAATCTTTGAAAAGCATGGTTTGGTATAGAAATAATCATAAAAACAAATAAAGGAAAATATATTTACTGAAGTATGTCAGAGCACATTAAAGCCAAAAACCTCAAAGTGGGAGGACTACAGCAGAGTTTTATGGAAGTGGCCAGTTTCAGGAATCTCGTGATATTCCCAAGGAACTAAAGATAGCAGGGCTTTAAAGTGCACATAAACGCTGGTGTGCATCAAAACCATGTGCACATACTGCCATAGAAGCTAGAGTTTGTTAAGAAAGGTGGCTAAAATATCAGATCTGTTTCATTGTCTTTAAAATGACGGCCCTTTGCCTTCTAATTACACCATCATGCAAGATGCTTGTGGTTTTGCATAGATTGCATGGTCAGAGAAAAGAGCTAGATGAAGAAAATCATCTCCTTTCTCTCTTTGAAGCTAAAAGATGATGTGAAACTGAATTATTTATTTTGTTTGTTTATTTTCATCGAGCTGCTTCTAGTTTAACATCAGTGCAGTGCATGTTCCATCGCTTTGCAACTTCACTTATGAAGGCCTTATAATATTCTATTCTACAGTCATTTGGCTCTTTATCCAAAGCAACCATATGACAAGCAGTAATTTTAACCATAGCTATTACCCTAATATGCAGGTCTTGTTGGTGGGAGGAAGCCAGGATATCTGGAGAGAACCCACGCATACATGGGGAGAACATGCAAATTGAGGCCACAGCACTAACCACTGCGCCACCATGCTACCTAGGCTTTGTGAAGCTTCAGAAACCACAAAACCTTTAAATGTAGTAGACACCTACATGAAATTACACTCATTGATTTTTTTTTATTTATTGCACAAATATGTTTTAATTAAGTTGTGTTAGTCCTGTTGAATCATGATCTGCATGGTTTCAGAATAATTATTGTTCACCATTTTCAGATTGTCCTCAGTATAGCATAACTTCCTCTATTAATTTAGTGTATAACTACAAATCCATTTATCATTGATCAGAAGTCGAAGAAATAATCACAATAAAGCTATAATAAAGAGGACAAACTGACAGAAAATTATAGTGCATAAATGTTGACAACAATGCATGTTTTTAACATTTTTAACACATTTTAACATGCTAAACTATATTAGCTTAGTTGCCACAACTGCAATGTATTAGTTGGTTGTTAGACTTTTCTTTTTTTTTTTTTTTTTTTTACATCTCTTTAATCAACATTATGAAAAACCTGATAAATTATACTTATGCTTTGTGTAAAGCAGCTTTTTTTCAGGCTGTGTGATATTGTGGACTGTTTTTGTGTTTGTAAAAAGAGCACTGCTCAATTCTTTGTTGTACATAGGCTGAAAAAACAACCTCGACCAGAGCTGAACACCCACAAAAAAAATCCATTAGGCCACATCTATCTATCAATAACACTTATACTATAATGGACCCATCAACAACCACATAGATATGAGCTTGACTTGACATGGAAAGACTGTACTCATGAATCTGGTTTATTTTCTAAGTAAAATCATGTTGAACAGCTCAGCAAAATTAGATGCAAAACAAAAAAGATGTATCAAAACAATGTAAGAAATTACTATCCATATAACACAGCTATTTTAAAGCTAATTATTTTAATACCTAATTTGTATGCTTGTCCTACTCTTGGAAATTCTGCTGTAGAACGTTTCTGTGTGTTTTCCGGTGCGGCAGCACAAAAACAACAAGAACAAGTCATGTAAAGTCTTGAAGGCTCTTGTTTTACTTTATTCAGAAGACTGGAATAATAAGTTATCAGTTCTTTATAACCCTTAAGATATATAGTATTTGATTTACCTCAATAATTGCCAGTCAGGGCCCTGTGATGGACTGATGACCTGTCCAAGATGTACCCCACATCTCACCCAATGATTGCTGGGATTGCTCCAGCTACTTTCATAAGCGGTGCAGATACGGATGGATGGATTGCCACCAAGTAGATTTACAATATGTCATGTGTAAAATAGTAATTTTATGTTAGAAATCTGAGTTTGAGTAGATGTTGTCTATTGGATCGATCTATATCGATAGATAAATATCATTGATTAACATGGGCAAGGAAAATTACACGAACCACAATATGAAATCATACAAAAAGGCAACATAAGTTCATAGTCACAATAATGTTATTGAGAAATAAAATAACATCTTGAATAATAGATCCCACAAGATGCTGCTGCAGCAAACATCATCCAAACTTACACTACCAGTCAAAGTTCTGACACTTTCCCATCAAATCCAATGGAAAAGTGTCCAAACTTTGACTGGTAGCATAGATTCGTGAAGAATGTGAATATTGCGTAATGAAAGATGCTTCAAATAATTCCATGTTAAAGGAACTAAAAAACAAAACAAACAAATTCAGTGTGCTGCTGCTTTCCAGCAGTGCTTACTGTTCTGAATGCTTCCTGCTCATGAGTCGGAAATGCCAAAGCAACGGGAACAGTTTCATGATCTTCAAAAGAATCTGTGAGCTAAATATGCTTCAAACTATTTTTTTCTGTTTAAAAATGTGTCAGAAGCAAACAAACCTTTGTAAACAATCTTAGTTAGTAAACAAATCTATCATTTATATAAATTAGTTAACACAAGCAAGTTATTAAAACATCTACCTCCTCAGTTTCTCACAGTGTGTGAATTCTAGTCAGCACCAAACTGTACCCACACAGATAAATATAGACAAAAAAGCCCAAAAAAGAGGGTATGCAAAACCTTCTCCCATGCAGTACAAATGAGGAAGTGGATAAGAGATCAATTTTATCCTCTGACACATCTTAGATTAACTAAACTACAAATCTCAGATGATACAAGTAGTGCTTTAGGATGAATTATTCATTTCTGTTGTACATCATATATGATCCATTAATCTTGGTTACATTGTTAAAAGTGCTGGAGGTCAATCAGCATACAGCTCTATCAAACTTACATGCAAAGCTTGTTGCATTTATGCTGTATATGTGCTGTAGATAACTGACACAATGCAGATTAGTTGTTCACTTTTTGTGCGTGTGTTCAGTTTGAAAATGTTTGAAGTTATCACCAACCTCCATCTTCTCTTTGTCTAACAGCTCATACAACTTGGATGACCTCAGCTGTAAAAACAGTGTGTGCACATCTCCTCCTCAGCCTGTCCTACAGCGAGTCCCTTGAGGTTGGTGATGGCAAGGGGGAGTTTGCAGGAGCGGGGTTTTAGGGGGATCCAGATGCTTGGTTCGAAGGAAGCTAAATAACTTCAAGGTTCACTTGGTTAAAGGGCCGTAAGATATACTTCAACACTTCCTTCACTTTCCCCCTCTCACTCTTGGTTGGCGCACCTCAGCTGTGTGTTTGTATAAGGCGGTGTGAGAGAGTGAAAGTTTGTGTTATTCTTCAGAGCATATCATGTATGCAGCCAAAAGGTGCTCTTTTCAAATAAGGAATATCAGGACTCAGGTGCTTTGTTATGACATTTTGGGGCAAAAAAAGAAGAAAAACTAACAAGAAGCATGAAGGTAAACATAAATGGTTTTGTGTTAAGAGAGCAGTTAAACATATCCATCGCTCTCTCTTTTTCCCTCCTTCCTCAGTCTCCATAAAATGGCAGTGGATAGCAGGCTGTCCCTGTGGAGCATCACTAGCATAAACACACACTCATGAATGGCTTGCATTGAGCCAGGGCTGGAAAGAGATGCAAAGGGAATACAGAGGTCACCAGTGGACCCCTCCTACTGGGGAGAGGTCACCACACTGACCGCCCTCATAGCATCGCCATGCAGAAAGTTGAAGACGAGGAGGATAAATTCCTCAGTAAACCTCTCTCCCACCCTCTCCTGCCATCACATCTTGCTCGCTCAATCCATCTCTTCTGCATCCCCAAAGAGTGAATTGATAGTCCCATGAATCCCCTCGCTCAGTAACTGAGCGACTGATTATTTGTTTAGACTGGGAAAGT
The DNA here is from genome assembly GCA_037177535.1 of Pseudomugil gertrudae. Taxonomy (NCBI): domain Eukaryota; kingdom Metazoa; phylum Chordata; class Actinopteri; order Atheriniformes; family Pseudomugilidae; genus Pseudomugil; species Pseudomugil gertrudae. The sequence continues at coordinate 4,771,379 of JBAMHV010000020.1, forward strand.
CATTAAGCATTAACGAGTATGTATCAATCTGTCAGGGTGTTTAACTGCCACCTTATCCAAACTGGAACGCAGGTAACAACAGCAGAAAGTTGTCCTCCAGCTGCTTTCCTCCAAAAAAACAAAGTTACAAGGGCCAACAATCATGTGCTAACATGGCAAAAACGTTGAGCAAGATGAATGAGTTTGACAACTTCAGCTTGTGGGTTATTTTGTCTGTGTTTACGTTCTTGATTCAGCTTGGATAGAACTGTCAGTCAGACTTTTCTGCTATTTTTTAACCTGAAAAATGACAGTGATTAAAGAGAACATCATAAAACGTCTGAAAATAATTTACTTTCTTGTCAAAAGTTACAAATTGAATTACTTTCTGTAATAAGACCAACCTGGAATGATTCCATTGTATTCATGCAGAGTTAGGAAGCTAGTTTTCCTAATTCCAGTCTATTAGGCAAAGTTAGCCTCTGTGCCAGCCATGCTTATTAATCACATTTGAGCCAGTGGGCACAGCATCCCACAGCCCAAACAACAAAATAAAACAAATATAAGAGGTTTAAGCTTTGTGACTGTCACAATAACCTAATTAATTCACTATATTTCATTGTATTGCATTGCAATTTTTATATCTTCTCCCCTAGAAGAGTTTTTTAATATATGTTTTTTGGTTTACAAAAGTAAACAACAAAGTAAAATAAGCAACTTGTTTGTTTTAATGATGCTTTCTATGCTTTCTGTAACTCCTACAGTAATCAAATGGTCTTAATTAATTCCATAACTAAAAGTAACGGAGAAATGTGGATGTCTTTGGTGCCAGTGTAGGATTTGGGTCAGGATGGGGGAAGGGCAATTCTCATATGATATGAAATGACATTAGAAATGAAAACATGTGTCATCATGATCACTCATATATCATCTCTTCATACCAGAAGGACATTTCTACCATGCAGACATTAAAGTAGTGAACAATTCTCTTTTGGGTGTTTTAAAATCAAATGATGATTAATGCAAATTGCTTTTTACCATCGTGTTTCCCAAAAGTTGTCCATTTGGAAATTAAGCAGGCTACTGTAATATACAAACTATAAAACATCACCTGAATCCAACTTGTTTGTCCGTTCACCATTGTTGTATCTGGACATGACACCTCATTCACTTAATTTAACTCAGGTTTTTGTTACATATCCACAGATCTAATAATTCATGGCTGCAAACGTAAGACAGGAAGCCTGAAGTGCATGGGGGGGGAGTAAAGTTCCAGTTAACAAATGACCAGCGTTCAGATGCACAGATTTATGTGTTTGCTCTGTTACATCCCAACACCATTTAACCAGTGCAGCATTTCACCCCACCTCCCTCATCAGCACACAGTAACCCTATCCCCTCTGGTGACGGGCAGAGAAATGGAAACATACTGATCTGTGCAGCATATGTGCTCATGCTGGACTGAGACCAGGTCCCGGACCCCCTATTGCCTTGTTCCACCTGAGTGCAAGCTGACTAAAGGATGGAGAGATCAAGAGGAGGACAGTGAATCAATTAAGTTACTCTGAAAACAACACGTGTTGGTGGAGAAGTCACAGTTGTTAGAGCTGTTGCTACTGTTGGCATCCTGTCTGCACGCCATTTCAGGGTTATTTTGTCAGTTCAGTGTTTTGCTATGCCTCATTGGGTACCTTGAGATCACAGATGACTTGAAGGAAATTGAACTGGAAGGCTTCACTCTTGTAAAAGTCTTCACCCTATAAAGTGACTTCCCTCTTGTTGAAATTGTAAACTATGTTTAACCGGCACCTAATTTCTTTGCTTTTACAACCAAAGCTCACAGTGTAATCTGGTTTTTGTTGGAAGATTCCAAATGTATTATTCTACCATGTTTAACTTGGCTGTGCAAGCAGCAGTGCTGTACATGAATCAGGAAAAAAATAAACAGTCACTGAAGACCATCCAGGGCATCGTTTGAGAAACTGCCACGGCTAAAGAAACAAATGCATGCTTTTAAACAAATTTGGATATTGTTTTCTCAGGCTTCATATACAATAGACCATAATTAGTGAAGCACTGCATATGTTCAGCATGACCCACAGAAAATATTATTCAAGGAAAACGAGGACATGTCATTTGATTTACATGCCGTGTAGAGTTACAGTTCAAGTTGTTGTCATTTGTTTGGCTTCTTTGTGTGTTCGGTTGCTTAATTGAATATAATCAAGACAAATACTGTAGAGAGCTGCATTCACATGGGTGCATGTGGAACACCTGACCAAACACTGGACATAAAAGGTCAGAGCTGACTCTGCAGTCATTCCCATTAACTTCCCTTTTGTTCATACCAGTCACTTTGTTGTTGCTTTTTAAAGCATACCAGAATGGATCAGGTTCTAGAGGCTAAATTTGTGCCGCAGCCACAGATTTGTTCTGTGGAAATCCTGAGTACACAAATGGAAATCCTTCAGTATCATCTTGAAGCTCCCAAAATTTTTCCCGTCAGTTAAATGTTTTGTTGTAGCTTTGGAAATATTTTTGTTGCTGATTTTCACATCTTTCATGTTCCTGCACGTAAAGGCCACGTAAGACCTTGTGGATGCCAATATGTCTGACTCACTAACTTTTTTTTATCATAAGGTGCAAAGATATACAGGTATTTAAAATATATTGTGTTTGTTGATAAAAGAAAATGTTTTAAATAACATTTTGTGTGAAAAAAATGTATCAAAATTAATCGTAAAAACCAATGAAACTTAATTACAAGATTTATGGCCATTTACAAGTTAATTCCAAATGCCATTTTTGTTATTTTATTAAATCGTCACAGTCCGTTCAGAGCTTGCTGCATTGTTGGCCTGTGGCCACATCATCAGCATCCTATCAGGGTAACACTGCCAAGTCCTGGTAAAACATATTTTGCTGTTTGGAGAAGACTGCCTACATAATAACTGCTCTGAATTACCTTTATTGGATGGTGGTAATTAGTCTTAGTGTTCACATTTTGGAGTGTGTGTGCACTGAGGGTATGTGGGAGTGTAAAAGCCTCTTTCCCAGCTTAGCTGTATACGAGAGGGCAAAATGGAAGCATAAGTGAGGCACTCTAAGCATTGGAGATAAAAAGTGTGAACTCCCTCCTGTTAACCAGAGTGACCGGCATACATGGTGCAAGATGAGATTTGTGGTTGCTCGGCAAACACGCAAGATGGAACCTCTTCACCGCTTCATGAACTGCTGCAATTTGCTTGACTTGAGCTGCAGTTTGCATTTCTGGTCCTGATCAAGTGTATTCTGCTTATGTTAGAGGTGGAATTACACTGAAATTCAGTCAGTAGAGCTTGTCTACATTTCAGCAGGTCTGCTGCACCCTACCGTGTTTTGGATTTGTATCTGGTTACCTGCCGGTGGACGCTTCACATGTCCAACAGAGATGTACTCAGAAATGGCAGGGTTGGCCACCCAGAAGCACGGGGGCAGCGAGACACCCCCTGTAAAGAAGTTTTACTTTGATAGAGGCCCCTGCAAATGTTGTGACAGGGTACAGGAAGTGCCAACTGCCACGGGAGGAAGTATCAAATAAAACAGCATCTTGGAAGTTCGATGTTTAAGAGGAGTTTTAACACTGGCACCCTTGACAAAGGGCGGTTTTCAGCAGGATGTACAGTGTTTTTACAGTTTATTTCCACCCTTTGACTGAGTCAACATTGTTGTTACACACTAGGTGTATGTTTCCATTCATCAAAACTGTAGAAAAAAGAACAAGTGGAGAAAGGTTTGGTGAAAACCATTCCTACTTCCACAAAACCCTGAAAATTCCTTAAAGATGACATGTAAGACTGACTGCAGGCCATGAGCTGTTTACACACATTCAAAATGAATGTTGGAAAATGGATCCTGTTATACCACAAGCTGCATTTCTGCACACTTTTTTGCTTTTACAAACCCACTAATGAATTCTTTTTCTTGGCATGACCCAATAAAAGCAGTGAACGTGCTTTTCCAGGGGTTTCCGTTACATCAACAATGTACCTCGCCACCATACAGATACCTAACAAGATATATAGGTTTGCATGCCAAGTATCTTGGAATTCTTGGTTTTAACTTTTATGTGGTGCATACTTTTAAAGATCTATATTTTTAAAAGTTCAGGGGCATTTGTGTGTATCCTAAAATCTCTGGATCTAATTCTGGTTCAGTGTGCTGCTGTCTATCAAATATTGAGATTTGGGCAACCTTCCAAAAGCTTGAGAGGGAGCATCACAAAAAGAGTTAGGGTGGCTCTAACCAACCACTTAAAGGCCAAGCTCCAGCATTTCATTGTTCCTTTCAGAGATCTGAGTCATCTGCCATAGACACTTTGTGGTCAAGTCAATGAGGCGGGGAGCTGAAGAAAGAGGAGGATGGAAGGAAAAAAATATACAAACAAGGGAATGTTTGAGGGAGCGTATTTAAGGAGGGAAAGTAGGGAGTGAATGGGCCACATGGGTGGCTTCAGTGGTGTTTTTTTCACTGTTTTGCTTTTTGAGTGACAAGCCCATCATCACAGAATTATATGACAAGCAGGCGGAAAACTTCTAAGCTTCACGCCCTCTTCCCACAAGCAGAACTGCTTTATGGATGCACAGACAAGAACATTTCATCATTGTGGCTAACTGGTTTTATATACATATTTTGCTGTGTGGAACTCTTTGCATAGATGTCTGGGAGTCTGTGTTTAGAGGCAAGTCTCTTTCAGAGGAAATGTTGGGGTTCTGCCTTGTGTCAAGCCTCCGTGCTTGGTTTGGGTTACCTGTGGGTGTCACAATGATGAACGGGCTGCTGGAGTTCGATGAAGTGTTTATGACCGAAAGGCGTTGTTGCATGTAACTAATCAGACCTGAAGCTGGTACTGCTTGCTTGGCAGACCCTTTGAAATGGTATGGCAATGTTGCTTAATGATGTTTAGGATGCAAATGGTCAGCGGATTTTGCAGTGACATCACACAGCTGCTTAGGGTCTTTAAAGTGACCACAGTTAGGGACTTTCTTTACAGAGGGGTCCAATTTTTGTCCTATTTATTGTTGTAACCTAAGTAGGAGATGTCTTGGTAACCTCTGTACTCTGTTTCAAGTGGACAGAATAATAAATCCTGCTGTAACAAATGGTTTGTTTCAAGCCTCCTGTTATTTTATCATCACATTCTGCACAAGCGTGATGGATAAGCTATGAGTCCTAGTTGTTTGTCTGAGTGGATAGCATGCCAAAGCAAACACGTGCAGGGCTTTAAAGAAAAAAAGAGTAAAAAATGTGGTGAGAGGCAACAGCATAATTCTGCAGCAGATCCCAGATCTGAGGGTTCACACCGAGGTGAGACAGGCAAGATTTAGAATAAATAAAAACACCCCTGAAAGTCTTCAGTTAAATAAATTATGTGCAAGGACGCGTAAGCTTGCACTTCATGAAGTGGTGAAAGCTCAGTTTCTGCCTGTTCTGTCTGGAGAGAGGTGGCCTGAAGCCAGAGTCTTTAATTCTTCTGTCAAACAGCACTTTGTGCATCTCTGCTGCTGTTACTGTAAGTCTCATAATGTGTGTTCATCACTACTTTATGCTAATGTGTGTCAGGTTGGACCAATAAATGCTGCTCTTAAAAGACAGAAAGAAAGAAGAAAAAGAAAGAAAGAAAGAAAGAAAGAAAGAAAGAAAGAAAGAAAGAAAGAAAGAAAGAAAGAAAGAAAGAAAGAAA
>JBAMHV010000020.1:4786825-4825006 GCA_037177535.1 Pseudomugil gertrudae
TACGCAAACTCTGGATTCTTGGCGTAAGTACAATTTTAGTAAGAATCCTACGCAGAGTTTTATAAATGAGCACCCTGACTATCTGTCAGATAGATATTTCTGACTATCTGTCAGAAATATCTGAAAAGAGCAATTAACTTAACAAGATGCAGTTATTCAAAGATTCTTATTGTGAAACTGTAGTTTCTGCAATCCATCTTCGGCATGTTTTTTGTGTGAGAAAACTATTTTTGTCTTTTGCTCTCATAAATTCGTGACTTTCTCGTGTAATTTATTAAATTAATTATAATAATTCCTGTAAAATAAACTAATCATAAAGGACTAAACATTATTCTTTCGAAGAGACACTTCTGAGCTAAGGCTATTTTGACATGACTTGCATTCTTTTTCTTTAATACATGTCTAGGTAGAATGTTAATAAATAAGGTTGCTTGTTTATTTAGTTAACATAACTCTAAGTGGAACAAATCCATTTCACCCAGGTTTACCCTTAAGTGTTGTTTCTTTGATGACATAAAGGCCCACCTGATGAAATCAGAGCTTCTAGAATTTTAGCATATACCAAGCGCAGTTCTAAACCATGTTCTAAAGTTGTAAAATTGACATCATGACAAAGTATGGCATTTTTGGGAAGCTCCTACCATCTAGGCACATATCTGTCCTTTGGGTGTATGCATATACATCCTCACAAGGTAGGTTAGACCAATGCAGTTTCTGATTATAGACAGGAGCTTTAACAGGAGACCATTTAGGAATGTTATCCGAATTACATCGAATAACAAGTGGCATGGTATTGAATGTAGCCACATCATATCCAATCTGCATTGAAACAATTGAGGCATGGGCATCAGTTATCATCACTTAATCACATGCATGTCAAGGTAGCCTAATAGCTATGGTTAACAATTACTGCTTATCATTTGTAAGACGCTTTGGATATAAGTGTCTGCCAAATGATTGTAGAATAGAATAAAGACATGCCTACATGCCTAAAGTCAGCTTCTTTGGTGGAGATAATGTCTATTCAAAATAGTTAATATAACGTGTGCTTACTTGGGGGTTTCCAGCCCCCAGTTTAAAAAAATAGTTTTGTTTCTTTGTTGTTCAACCAGCTTGCTGAAAGATTTTAGATTATTATTATTATATTGTTGTTTTTTCTTAAATGTTATGTTTTTTTTATTAAATGTTATGCTTTGTTGTGCTTTGCTTTTTAATTGATTTTAGAACAACAGAATTATGTATTGTTCTAAAGTTTTTATGTGAAATATTGGCGTGTTTTTTAATATTATTTTGCGTTCTCCCAAATTTTTTGTGTTTCTTCGTTTTTCACAAAGTATAGAGAAAGTGATGTAACCTGCAAAGCTAAACTCGGGGCACAAAAGACCCATTTCATGTCGCACTTCTTGCTGTACGTCACTTCCTCCATTCTCTCTCGCTTCCATCTTGCTCCCCGCATGTGTCTGCTGTTAGTTTACAGGTCAGTGAGGAGCTTTAAATACCTTGTTCCCTGCACTGTTACCCCCTGATCCGACGGCAAGAGGTAAACGAAAGCCTTTCTCGACTAGATGGCTGAAATCCGCCGGAGTTTGAAGCTAACGTTACTGACGTTTTTGTGTGGCAATGTGAGGGCTGTGAGTGACGGGCCGTACACCCACTAGCTGCCAGTTAGCCGAGAAGCTAGTCAAAGTTAGCATGCAAGTTCTTGTACAAAAGCTCTTCCACACCTCGTTTCGGTTTAATTAGCGTCAACTAAAATTCTCCCTTAATCATTTGAATTTCTTTTGGTGTATCCTGTTTATCTGGCCAAATCTAGTTTAAATGTAATGTTATTTATTTACCAGTCTATCTTTGCTTGTCCCCAAAATACATAGAAAATACGAAAAAAATGTATCTTTTATTTTGTAGCAGCTAAACTAATATAATTGACAGTGGCCCAAATAGCTCATTTGTAATGTCATTATCCCGCTTTAAAAAAAAAAAGCAAAAGGAGCTTATCGTTTATTACCACACCCACACCGCTGGCGATACTCCCTGCAAGTGGGCGTTTATATTAATGTTGAATCTCAGTATGCTTTCAAATTTTTTCACATCATTACAGTACTAGTTTCTTAATTTTCCTGCCACATTACTTGTCAAGTTTCACTTCGTTATTATTGTTTGATAATATGAAATGAAAAATTTAGCTGTTACAACTGGGTCAAGTTAATCTGACATGTAAGGAGAAATCTGCTGGCATATGTGGAAATGTGAAGGTACAAAAATACATACAAGTGTCACAAATAGGAGTGAGAGTCAGTTAGCTTTGTCATTCCGACATGCCAATCTATGCACGTTTTTTAAAATGTTATTTTAAAGACTGGCTAATTCTGCCTATACTTTTGATATTTAATTTAAACATCTGTAGTGTTAGTTTTCTGATTTAGTCTTGTTAAAATAAAATGATAGAGATTGTGTAATTATGGTGCAGCAACCTGCAGAAGGCTGCCTTAGTGGGAGAATATATTTGAAGAAGTGTTAATTTAGTTTATGTTTAACAGCTGTTTATAATGTAAATAACAGTGAATGCACTTATTACATCTATAGTATTCAAGATATTTACCAAAGTGCAGGTACATTTACCAAAACTCCCTTCCTGCCTCTTGCTTGGGTCATACCAGCTAATGAAGCAGGTTGGGGGAAGCAGATTTTTCTCCACACCTGTTTAAGATGGGTTTTGTTTTTAATTTGCCATCACCTTTTTTTCCACAACAAAATATTTATTTATCCCCAAATAAATCCTAATACTTGAAATAACTTTTTACAGTGCATGAGATCTCCTTTGTTAGGATTTATTCTTTCAATTTCTGCTAATTGACCCCGATGATGTCATTTATTTATTCTATGCTTTGCATAGTTATTTTTTTACATCTTTGTCACCTAGGAGAGATTTTTCAGCAACTTAGAGCTTGTTTTTACCGGCCACTGTGCAAATCTTCAAAGTAAAAATGGGGTATCATTTAAGACGGGTCAGTTTTAAACAACCATTGAGATGAGGAGCTTTGGAGGTTTTAGAGACACAATACTGCTGAGTCTTTCGTGCTTAACATTTAATGATATAATCTGTCATTGCATCCTTGCATTGTCTCTAATAATCATATTGAATGAAAGCTAAAAGTCTTAGCCTTAAATAAAAGATTAAAACTGAAGATAGTATTTAAACTGAAGTCCTTTCTGCTCTGCATGGTGTGCATTTGGTCTTACTTTGTGCTGTATTTTCAACTATCACAATTAATTTTAACCTTTTGCATCTTCCACGTTGTGCTAAACGGAGCAGATGTGCTCATGATATTGACAATGTGATTTTTTTTTCCAGATGAAAGAAGCAATTATGAATCAAGAAAAACTTGCTAAATTACAAGCGCAAGTCCGCATCGGTGGAAAGGTAATTGTTAAAAGAAATGTACAACTAAGTTTTGTGTTTTCCCAGTACTTTATCAAGTACACAGTGTCCATGATTGTGTCAGGCTGGGAAGTTTTTACAAGTGGACTGCCAACTTTTAGAGTTCAAATGATTGAAATAAAGTCATGAATTAGAGACGCATTCAGTCTGCAGATGATGCTTGGAACAGAAAATGCTCCAAACTGTCAAAAAGCTGGAATTTGACCTGCTTTCTGTCTCTACAGGGTAGTGCTCGCAGAAAGAAGAAGGTTGTACACAGAACCGCAACTGCGGATGACAAGAAGCTCCAGTTCTCCTTAAAGAAACTTGGTGTGAACAACATCTCCGGCATTGAAGAGGTAGGTGTAAAGCCACGTCTTTCATTTTGAGTCTGCAAATATACCGTCTTTAATTTTGCTGCTAACATGGTAAGAAATGTGTCTTGTTCTAGGTTAACATGTTTACAAATCAAGGAACAGTCATCCATTTCAACAATCCCAAAGTCCAGGCTTCGCTTGCAGCCAACACATTCACCATCACTGGCCACGCTGAGACCAAGCAGCTGACCGAAATGCTACCGGGCATCCTGAACCAGCTGGGAGCCGACAGCCTGACGAGCCTCAGGAGACTCGCTGAGGCCCTGCCCAAACAAGGTCCGTATCCTCAACCAGTGAAAGTGCACACAACTGTGTTTTCTGTTTAGTCAGATGTGAATAAACAGAAGTTTTCCCCTGTTGTGCTCCTACAGCTGCAGATGGAAAAGCGCCGATTGCAACAGTAGAAGAGGAAGATGATGATGTTCCAGGTGAGAACTAAAACTTTTTTTTTGTTGCATGCAAAAAGTCGGTCAGCATCCTACTGCTCTTCTTTGTTAATACGAGTTCACACTTTTTGATGGCTGCTGTATGATTTTTTTTTCTTCCCTTTTTCCAAGTCAAATAAACTCTGCAGCTTTGCTTTTCTTTTGGCTTGTGAGAGGGGTCACATGAAGGGGATTCATCAATTTTAATGATATGCAATGTGGAGTTTTGTTTGAATTTCAAGTCCATTGTTTATAAGATTGTTCAGTCCCGTTTGCTTTTCTTTGTGGAGAAAATGGAGCAAACACATGAGGTTGCCATTAGAATAATCTCTGCTTTTCCCAGGACTTCTCTCTTCCTAGCTTGCGTCCTTTCTTATGCAACAAACGATTACACATGTACTCAGCAAATGGAGCAGTTGATGGCACAGGGGTTAACAGTCATTGCATTGTTATTGGAGTCAAGTTTCTTTTTTTGTTCTCCCACCAAAGGGGAACATGTTTACCCAGACCTTTTGAATTGTTTCCATTTTAACCCTCAACCCTCTGAGGGATGACTTGGACAGGCGGATTTCTCACATTTCATGGAGTAATTGTAGCCAACTTTTTGATGCTCTTTGCCACAATTTTTACAGCTGCTTTCAGGAGTTTTTAGGGCCACATGTGTTAAGCACATTGCACTCTTTACGGGAGTCAGAGGGATGAGCGTAGAATTAGGAGTGCGTTACACAAAGTATCATGTTTCAGATAAACGCAACTTTCCTGAATAGTACCCTGGCACCATTGAGACTGATTTGTGGAGATGTCTGACGTTTTTTTTTTTGCCCTACACTATCAGTTCACAGCTAACCCTTTTGTTGTTTCAGATCTGGTGGAGAACTTCGATGAAGCATCCAAGGATGAGGCCAACTAGAGGAAATTGGGAGTGTCAGAACTTGACAACACCATGTGGAGCAAGAAATGTTAAAGAGGTAGAAAGTGAACAGTTTAAGCATCTGAGAAGATGAGTAATGTGGCAACTTTTTGGCTGTGAGCATTCTGTAATATGTACAACACTTGAGCAAATTACATGCAAACTCTTTAAGTGGATTTATTTTTTTTAAATACATTTGTAGAGTAGTACTCTAATGTATTAAAACTGGGGTAGCAGTATTTTGGTGTATTTGAGTACTCAGTCCAGCTATTCTTTGCCACAAGATGCTCTTGTTGTGTGTTGTGGGCTTTATCTGTAGTTGGAGTGAGAGATTGTGTGTAAAAGGTGGTGTTCAAGGCCCCTGCTGTACATCTATTTCCTCTGTTACTGAACCTTAATTTCATGGCCTCTCTTAAACCGTCATATCTGGAATAAACCTTTGCTACTGTCAACAAACATCTTAAGTTTGTTTTCTTTTTAAATTTTTTATGATGGGTTTACGTGGACCACTTTTAATCAGATTAATAGTCCAATCTGAATAATGTTGCATAAATATCTCAATCAATTCCGACTAATCCGATTTTGTTTAGTTCTCATTTTACATCTGATCAACAGGGGTATTTAACAATCTTTTAATGATGTGATAAATAGCAATATCTTATTGTGTGTGTTTAACTGGTTGTGTATCCAAATGGAATAAATGTGCTTCCGGCTTATCATCCAACATGAGGATGAGCTAATGCAGCTCAAATTTAACACATGGCTGAGGCATTGTGGGAGATCTCATCAACTTTAGGGTTATTTGTAATATCTTAATAAAACATTGCATCATTCTGGATATATGAAATTCTTAAAGGACATCCTTTGCAGAAGAGTTTTAGCTACAGCCTCCTGCTCGGTTCTTGGCCTGTGAAAAGAGGCCACGGCTTTAAAGGATCTTTTTATTGTGTTCAAAGCCAGCATGCAAACTAGGAGCTTTTTGAGCAGGGAAATGTTACATTTACCACAGATTAGCAGAAGGTTTCATTCACATTGACAGCATCATGCAGTTAAAGCTAATGTACATCCCGCGGTTGATTGGTAAAGAGTGGCTTGGCAGGCAGGTTAACCTCCTTCCTGTGTCCTGCTATTTGACCAATTTACTCTGTATTGCTTTACATGTTTTTCTTTTTCCTTTTTTTAAAATAGATGCAACCCTTAATGGAGCTGCAAGTGAGTAAATACATGTTTATTCTTTTGTGGAGTTCTTTTGTGGCATCTTTTTGTCATAGTGAATTATCCCAGATTGTAAAAGTAGAAATGTTAGTATTAGCTGTAGCTCAGGTGAAAGACCAGTCGAGGCCGGTAGATTGACTCCAGGCTTCCCATTACTTCATGTCCACATGTTCTTGGGTAAGACACTGAACCCCGCATTTTGTTGAAGGCTTGTTGGCTCAACTTGCATTTCCTTTTGTCATCTCTCACATTTCAGGTGACAGGGATTAAAGTTTCAAGAAGATATGAGAATCTCTAAAGCTACAAAATCTATTTTTCACACTGCGACACATGTAAAGGAATTTCAGTAATTTCTCTTAACATATCTATGAAAATCGGCTAATGTGCAGGACACTAGAGTATTTGTTTATTTAGTTAAATATTGCATGAAATTAAGTTCTTCACAGTAACTTTTGGGGATGTCTCCTGAAATAACATTCTGACATTTGAGGATATATTTTTAATTTTAGGTTTTTTCACTTTATTTAAAATGAAACACTTAAATGTAGGTAAATGGAGTACCACAGTAAACTTGTTGAAGCAAAAACAGCATTATCAGCTTTTAGTGAAGCTACACAGACTGATGCTCATTGCATTTTCATTTCAGTCACTATAAACACTTATTTTATAGACTCGCATAGAAAAATATATTTACAGAAAGACAACTGACACTTTTTACACATAATTTATGACTTGCACAAGGCAACAGATGGAATTTAGCCTGTGGTGTTTACATAACATGCTTAAAGGTGAACCTGGGCATGTTAAAGTCTGTTAAACTTCAGTCTAATCCAAATGCACTTGTGAACAAAAGAAAACAACTCACAAATAACTTAATACAAAATTGTGAAAGAAGAGCACTACAATATCCTTGTGGGATATTTAATTGCAGTATCAGGTCTTTTAAAATCCACAACACGTCAACATCAGATCCATAACTGTCTAAATTATTCAAATAAATAAATCCTGGACAAACAAAATGATATTTTACTTAATACTTAACAAACAGCTTGGCAGCTTTATATGATCAGTTTGTTCAGTGTGCCTCAGATGTTTGCTACAAAGACCAGATTGCCTGACTGTAAGGCTCAACTGAATATGTTGCAAAGAAATCTTAACCTCAACAAACATTCAGCACTCTGGTAAATATTTAAATAAAAAACACAGATAAGAAAAGGGGGAATTATGTGGGAAAAGACCAACATTTAACCTAAAACTTTATTAAACCTCACAGTTTAGCTAAATGAAGATCTCAGTGTATCCTGATTAGACTTCAGTTAGTCAGGTATGGTAAAGAAAAAAGTGCAAGGGATAAAACGTGAAAGCAGGTAATAACGAAAACACACATCACAACCCTTCATATGCACCTGGTCACCAACATGAATAAATAGATAATGCAATTCTGTTGAAATATCTTTTAAATTAGCTAAATATTTCTGCAGACAAACTGCCAGGGCATGATACATGATTGTCCAGCACCCATCAATGTCTTCCTGGTAGTTTGTTCTCCACACGTGCAACAGTTCACTCTCTAATTCCCATCAGCAGCTTCAGTAAGTGCGCCTCCATCACCTGTTGAACTAAACATACACACATGCTGTGTTTTAATAGAGAAAGCTGTTGTAATTTTGGTAAGACAGCCAAAACAGATGTACTGGTTTTATACTTGATGCAATGTAGTTCATGACATGAAAAGTAAATATTAATGAAAATATTTACATTCCCACGAGGCCACTCTTCACTCCCAACAAAGAAAGAAAAGCTTCTCTGTATTTATCTAAGAAGCTACTTCTGCTTTACCGCTTCCAACAAAGTATAAGTAGCTGGAAGCAGCAAGTAAAAGTCAACAACTTCTCTCCCACTTGTGTCACAGTGATGAATGACGGGATGATCTCCAATCCTTTCTGCCTTCTTTAAATCAATATTGTGGGAAGACCAAAGAGCTGGCAGGTGAATCGCACTGGTGCATATTGAGACAAAGGAAAAGTGATGGGGTGTTTTGTACAATTACCCAGATGGGACTCACAACACTGATACGTTATTTGAAGTGCCAGAAACGACTACCAGCAGGAAAGACCAAATTCCTCTGGGAACAATGATTCATTTAAATTATTATTATAACAATCATTTTGGTTCACTGGTTGTTTTAAAGGGTTTTTATAAGTAAAGTTGGATTGGATGATAATTCAGGACTTTTGTTGCCAGAAAAAAGCAAAAAAACAAAAACAATGGATAGAGGGAATGAGATCGTTTCCTCCTATTTTGGCCTCAAATTGTCATCTGATCCAATTTTTACTAGTCTATGTTTCAGTTTACCAACAATCTGGATCACTAAACGTGGAAGTTTTCTGTAAAAGGGGGGTATGCACAAATGGCTTTGTTAGCATACTGGATCGTGCAGGAATAAATACCCGCTATCATCTTAAAGCAGTGTAGGAAGCGCACTGGCACTCGGTAAATTGCTTAAAGGAGGTTTCTCAAAAACAACAACAAAGTGAAACAACATGGACTGCATAGCGCATCCTATTTGCAGGAGCTGCAACAGGAAAGATGTGATCTGTGCTAGCAGGAACTTAAATGCCTCAAAGTAAATAGTCATGACTATATAAATATTCCTGCCTATTTACTATTTGTGGCTTGTCGCTAACTTCTGACATGTTGTCTGTGTGTTCAATGTAGGCTATTCCACTTCTGTTAATTTACATTACAAATATAAACAAATCAAAATTTAGATTTTGTATGTTTGTGACAAATGAAGTCGGTTGTTGCATTATATATCATTTAGTAAAACATGATTATAATTAATAATGACAGGAAATATAGTTGGCTGTCAACAAAAGACGATGTAAAAACTACAGCTCTGCTATAAGAAAGGAAAGAGTTTTACTCCCATTGGGGCGGCGCTAGAGAGCAAATTTACTATAGAAGAAGATTGATTAGTGCTCTTTTATCCCCAATGCTGTTACTGTGATCAATAAGTTACAGTAGCTGATATATTAGAGTGCATATTACATGGAGAGGATTGACCATGTCTGTGTGTGTATTTTAGTGTCTACCGTATGTACTGACACCTACTGTTTCGTTACTATTAGTGTGACCAAAGACTAATTTCCCGCTTTGGTGGGACAATAAAGTACTTTTAATCTATCTTCACTGTATACAAAATGTTGCGGTGGTTGTTTCAGACGTTAAAGAACTACCAACGCATTTGTTCTATTAACCAAATTTATGTTTCCTTTTTTAAAGTGTCATATCTGTTCTGAGGGATTCTCAGTCTGAGTGCATACATGTGGTTTTTCCCTCATTACAGCCAGAGGCGCTGTGTATCTTTCACATACCATTTCGATGGCCCATAGCCACAGCCATGTCCATTGCATTGAATCCAGAGTCTGACTCGATGGTGGGGTCAGCACCACTTTCTGAAAGAAAGCAAAACATAATTTGTGTGTTAATTTATGTTGGATGAATGAGATAAATCGTCATAAATGCAGCGGCTTTCATGGATCTTAAAACAAAGTAAAGAAATGCTGTTAAGCACAGATGTTCTGCTCATTAAAAGTTTTATTCTCACCCAACAAGATCTCAACACAGCGCACATGGTTACCATGGACAGCGTACAGAAGAGGTGCTCCTCCATTCTGAAATCCATCAAGTAAACACACTGTTCAAGACTTACACTGATATTCTGAGGAAGATTGAAGTGACATTCACTTCAAGACATTCAGTGAACAGGAACAATACACTTACCCAGTCATATTCATTGACATCCACTCCACAGTCAATGAGCATCTTCACAATATCTGTGTACCCCTTACTGCAGGCCAAGGACAATGCGCTTTCCCTCCCTTTCGCCAGAAGGTTGGGGTCTGCCCCCTACAGTAAAAGGTGATTTTAGGGTATCAAAATGACGTTTTATCTGTTAAACTAATGTGATCACATGTATTTTACATACGTTCTGTAGTAGAAACTCAACTACAGCTATTTGCCCATGTGCAGCTGCCCACATCAGCGGCGTAAAACCCTCCTCATCTTGGAGATTGATTACAGTTTCTGTTGAAATAAAACAAATCGGGAATAGATTTGGGTTTCATTGGCACATGGGTTTTATGAGATCAGAAGAAAAACTAATGGATTTAGGGGAATTCTACAGTTTAGGACCTTCATTCGTCACAACAGATATCCAGTAGGAGTATGAACAAGAGCAGGACTGGTAAAAAAAAAAAAAAAAAAATCCTGTAATTTAACCTTAACTCAAACTATTTTGGTTGATTACAAATGTGAAATTAAATGTCAAAAGCTGAATAAAAGTGATAAAATTTTTTCTTTCTTTTATGGTTAGCGCTTGGGTGAAGCCCCTTAAGGTACGACCAATGAAAAAACCAATGAAAGTATTTTTGTTAATGTGATTTACTTTAATAAAGTTTCTAAAATGACATTTTATTAAAAAAAACACCTTTACCTTTTATTTTTTTTACTTTAAAAAAAAATACAATTGTTAACATCATTTATGTATAACTTATGAAAATGAACTTAATATTTTTCCTAAATATTCTGTGTGGCTTTTTATTTATGCAAATGTAACTTTTTGACCATCTTATGCTACTATAAATTAGAAATGACACAATTCTGGATTAGGGTTAAAATAATTATCGCTTAGCAATTTTGAGAGTTGATTAAATTAAACATATGACAAATAGTGATTTTTCTTTTATTTACTCTGAGTAGTTGATTCTTGTTAATGCAACAATAAACTGTTTCAAATAAGTGTAAAGAACTGAGCCCCACAACTGGACTGCTTACCTTGTTCAATCCTGCTTGCCAAAAACACCATTTCTCCTTGGGCTGCCAGCTGATGTATGGATAAAGCTGAGAGGGCAAAATAATCAAAATGTATAACATTCACCTTAAAAATGATATTCCTACTAAATGTATAAATGGAAACAGTGGAGGTACTTACAATGCACCAAAAGTGGAGTGGAAGAAACCTCATTGCCTCTGTGTTTATTGGTGAGCGTGGTAGACTGTTTGATAGGGGAAAAGTGTTTGGTGGTGGATGGTGTGTAAACATGGCGTACTTGTATGCCAGGTGAGGGTGAAGTCTGGATATTGCACTCAGCTGTAAGTAAGATAATATTTTTTAGGAACAGCCTTTCAATGACCCTATATTCAAACATAAGAAATTACTCAGATTATTAATTTAGAGATTGACTATCAACATCCCTCCTTTTCCCTTACCTTTAAATAAAACAGAAGCCACCTCCAGATCAGAGTTCACCTGGTCCTGGATGTTCTTGCTGTCCTCTTCATTCAGTGATTTCACAAATCTTGAACAAACATTCATATCAAAGCGGTTGGGCAAAATGAACTTGATGCCCATGGCCACATTTTGGGGATTTGTGTCATCCGGGGTTGCACCCACGGATTGCTCAGTCTTTATGGTACTCAAGTCAGGCATCACACAGATCCCCTCCATGTCTTCAGAGACCAGAGGACACTCCGCAGTCCCCTCTGTTGCTGATACGGTAACGTTGTCCATACCCAGAAACTAATGTACAAAGACTGCAATGAAAATACCGCACGCCTGCAGGAGCGATCAAGTAAAAATTATACCAAAAATGTGTACTGCAATCATCCGTCACTTACATTTAAAGTTAAGTACGTACAAGTTTTGTTTTTTTTTACAGTTCTCAAGCACCCGTCACCTAGCTGTTAGCAATGTAGCTATTGTTATCAAAACCTCCAGTTTGTAAAACTGACGATTTCAGGAAAATACAGTTTTACTAGGAAAATAATTTTAAACGTCACTATGATTTAAATACTTTTGTTATAGCGAAAAAAAGAAACCTTACTTGATAGAGCATTGCTTTGTTGTTACCTCATAAAACCATTTCTGTCGGTGTTTTGATGTATATGCGCATGCGCAAAAGGTTGATTGCGGTGTGTACCCAATTGGATCTTCCCTCAACTTGGTTCCGTCTGGATATTACGATATGGAACTTAAAACAAATGCTCTTTCTTTAAAAAAATTTTGAATTAAAAAAAATACAGCCGGCTATTTTTATATTATATTATATATTCTGTGTTATTGTTGGTTTTGAGCAGCTTTCATTTCCTAATGTAGGTTTCTCCTTATATGAAATGCCATTTCTGTATTGAAAAGATTTTTCTAATTCAATAAAAATTTTTGATTAGGCTACACCAAAAACTATTATATTGGTGCTTATATTTATAATTAATGATGAAAATTTAGATCAGTTTTTTTTGTCAAAGAAAATTATTATTGCAAAATAATTTTCTTTGCCATCACCTACAAATGTTAAGAGGAATGTTTTATTTTTACCAGTATGTTTATTTTGCTAATGAATAATCTATTTTAACTATTAGGGAACACATTTTTATGAATTGTTAGTGCTCAAGAAGCATTGCTCTATAAAGCTCTAAAAAGCTATCAGGTCAGACACCTTGTACAAATTGTGGTTTTAGTAATTGTATAAAAATTCAACTTGTTTTTCTTGAAATCAAGCACATATTGATCAAATACAATACCAACACTGTTGGCAGAAAATACAGCTTTTTGCCAAACATTTGCTCCTCAGTAACAATGCATGTTGAACATTATGTGGACACCTCCGTCAATGTTACAATAAGCTGTACCAGCAGGTGGCAGCATTGTCTCAAAGATTAAAATAGCAGTCATGGAAGTAATTTAGCCTCAGCTCCTCCCAAACAACCTATAATCCCTTTATCTTCCCAATTAAACAAGACAACACTTGCTGGAGGACGATGAAATGAACTAAGAATGGTAACAGGGTTCATAGCGGACAGGGTTTTTGTAGCCTTTCAGCTGTGGGGGAATCTATTTCTTATCAGTCAGTTGATAAGTCTGGGGACTGAATTGGTGGGAAAGGGCTCTTGTTTTTCACGAATATAATAAGTCTGTGTGAACATGTAGCTTTTGTGTGCAAGTATTATCAGAGTCTAAATGAAAGCTGTAAACAAGATTAACAAGCTGAAGCATAGATGTAAAATAGATTTTCATGTAAGTGAAAAAAAGCACATTTTTATTACCTGTGACAGCAGCGGTCATGAGGTCATGTCAACTGGGCAGCACTTCACAATTTTTGTTAAAAAAAAATCCTCAATGCAAAAATTGCTGATGTTCCCCAAACACTAAGTATTTTTTACATACAGTTATAACTATGTATACTGAATAAATTATGAGCGTATGCCTTGCCATTTTATTCTCAATAAAAGCATAAATGTATTTTTCCATGTTTTATACCTTAAGATATGTAAGTAAAATGTATCATACTTTATGTTAAATCACTGTAGCTGACTGGTGGGTCAAAACTTAAAGACACCACGTTTTTATTTACATATCTATGATTTTACTGCAAACGTTGATTCAATTTGCCTTGCATAATACGTGAAACAACTTATGTAATTCAGTATTTACTACAGTATATTTTGTTCCATCAGTCTGAATTGCTTAAAATCATCTCCTGTCTAATCAGACCAAGCTACTGTTCCAAGTAGCTTGGTCTGATTTGATTTGTTATGTGATTAGTCAATAGTAGTGAAGAGAACCAGTCCTGTGATGGACTGGCGACCTGTCCAGGGTGTACCCTGCTTATTGATTGCTGGAATAGGCTCCAGCTACCCACGACCCTGAATTGGATAAAGTGGTATAGAAAATGAATGGATGGATAGCGAAGAGAATCGCTTATGTTTTGTTGTTTTAAACTAAGCACAAAAAATTAAAATGTTTAACATGGTAAAACTATTGATTAAAAGACTAGTTTTGGCTACAAACCAGCCATTTCATTTAGTTTAAGAGCAGTGTTTTGCGTAGGATATTTCCCTAATCAGGCTTTGTCTTGCAAACCATCCATCCATCTACCCATTTTCTCCTGCTTATCCGGAATCAAGTCGCAGGGCAGCAGCCTTAGGAAGGAAGCCCAGACTTCCATTTCTCCAGCCACGTTTGCCAGTTCATCGGGGGAAACCCAAGGTGTTCCCAGGCCAGCAAAAAGACATAATCTCTCCAGCATGTCTTGGGTCTACCCCAGGATCTCTCCACACAGAGACATGCCTGGAACACCTAAACTTTATATAATAGAACTTTCCAGTTGAGGACCATGGTCTCAGACTTTGGAGGAGCTGATTCTCATCCCAGCCTGCGAATCGCTCGAGTGAGAGCTGGAGATCACGTCCAGATGAAGCCAGCAGAACTACATCATCTGCAAAAAGCACATACCAGATCTGAGGCTTGAAAACCTTTTGCCTTAAAAACCAACTCAATAAAAAGGGAAAACCTAAAAGTATCCTATTGCCTTGGATAAGAATGGCTGTTATGTTTCAACTGCTTATGAAAATGTCCTTCTGGAAAGATTGTTTAATTGGGTTTATAAGCAAGCAAACTTCATAAATATTCATCCATTGTTAAGGTTAACATTTCCAAAGAAGTGTTTGGTCATGGTGTCCCAGTCTTTTCCAGTGAACTAAAATGATCTTCTCTCATGTTACTATTTAACCAACTTTAACTGTGACAAACATGGTTTTGGATTTAACACATTTCCTTGTAATAGTAATGAAATCAGAGAAGTAATGTTGTGTTAACTTTACTGTAGTAAATTAAAACTCACAGTGAGCGATTGTTATTTCATTGTAGGTATTTTGCATTAATGACTGCAAAGATAAGATTGATAGGTAAACATATTGAATAATTACAAGGAGTTTTAGTAAATGTGTTATTTAATTTATGGTGTGCATGTGTGAGTTTGTGTATATGATAGCAGTAAGAGTCAAGAGTCTTCCATGTTCTGGACACCTGCAAAGACGAGGTACACTTTCATCTCAGTTTAGTAAACTAGAAATTTGCTTGGAAAAGTTTTCTCCTAAACCGTTTTAACTAAAACAGGTAAAGTTTTATCAACAAAGGCAACTTTTAGTCTTTTACAAAAAAAAACCCCAAAAACAAAACAAAAAACAAACTTAGTTGGAGAATTTCCCCTGTAATTTCCCATTGCTGTTTGACACAAGTCTTAAGTCACAATTACTAAAATTATTTAGTTTTTTCAAATAAAGAGTTAAAATAAATATGAAATCAGTAATATACAGAAACTATCAGGATGACTGCTTATTTTTCTTGTTGATTAGATTTTTAAAGGTTTAAAACCACTTATTTCGAACGGATTAAAAAGCTATTTTAATCAAGGCCAATCGGTTAAAGTAAGCTGTCATGTGACACATTTTAAGGTGAAGTTTGATTAGATGAATAGTGCACCTATAAGCAACTAATACCACATATTGCTCCTTCATTGTCACCCAACATAAAAATGTCAAAAGCCACCACTTATCCTTGTTATTAGTGGTGATATGTAACTACTATCGGGGCCACAAAACTTATATCGCCAATGCTTACGTTTTCTCTGCAGGCTGAGGTGGTGGTGTGTTTCTCCCTCTATACTGACCCTTTCACTCATGGTACCAACTTTCCAATATTGTCTAAACACACACATAACACAGGAAGTAAAGCACATGGCTTGAATATGTAGTGAAATTCTAAGTTATATAAAATGATCTAATGTTTGTACTTACTGCTGAGTCCTTTAGTCTTTAATGAGTCTATATGGATAAAATATGTCCCCAGGTATTTATGGGCCTTAGTTCCAGGTTGCGGGGACTCTGGATTAGAGGTTAAGAGGAGTTTGTGGGGGACAATTGTCTATTGTTTTGGTTAATCATGGGTTGGATTTTTTTAGTATGCTGATATGAGTGGTTTCGTTTTGTATAAATATATAGTCTGTGAAATTTCACTGTAAATATTTATTTTATTTCTTTGTGGATAGCTGAATGGTAAGGTCCAATTAAGATTGTATATATGAGCATTTGGTTATAGGTAATCAGGTTGGTGTCATGCTGGAACTAAATGTTGACACATTAAAATAATTGACACCTCATGTCTAGTTGTTTTGCTTCTTATGTGCTTTCCGCTTGATCTTTGTCTGCGAGACTGCATATTGAAGTTGACAGTTGGTCTAAAACAATAAAAATAAATGTTAGGTTTTTTTAAATTCAGGGAGTTTGAGTACCATAATTTACAGTTTATATGAACTTAAATCAACTTTAAAGTTTACACAACAAAACACTGCAATCAGAATTAATTGGCCTCATATAGAAGATAATAACTATAACTAACTAATATAATTTATTAAGGTTATTGAAAAAATTTAAAAGTATATACAGATTTAAAGGCATAAGCAATGTTTATCATGGGAATAAAAATTATCTTTTGCAGTCAGAATACCCTTGAAGTTTTTTTTTTAAAACAGAACAATATACTACAAAACAGTCATTAAAGTTTGTGAGCATTATACAAAAATGACTTTTTTTCTTAAAATATAAGAAATTGAAGCAGGAAATTATTCTCTGTAACTTTTATGCTGCATATTATGTCACTCTATAGCCATTTCATATGCTTTACTGTAAAATTTTAAGACATGAAATGGATCATATTTCAGGCTCATTTTTACGTATAATTCACAAAATTAGCAAAAGTGTCTAGTAAAACAAAGAGTTTATTTTTTCTCTTTAGATGTACAATATAATTTATTACATTTAGTCGCTGTTTATATGTTATTTACAATTACAGGCAATGCAAACAAACAAAAGTGAGAGATGACGTCAATCTAGCTCTCGTGTGATTGGAGGAAACTTAAACGTGTTTCAGAAAAGGTCTTCCTATATTCACACCTTAAATTGCGGCTTATGAGCATGTCATATAAAAAAAGTAAATGTAAGTTAAAGCTGTATTGATCATATATGTGTATTGGGGGGGCTGAACCTGCCTCTTCTCAGCCTTGCAAGCCGGGTGTTAGGGGGGCTGGACCAGGCTGAGGGGGAGAAAAAAACTCCGGCGACACCTGCAAACAAACTCTCCAACTCACTTCGAAAAACACGGATGAAACTGAGGGGACTCGTGGGTTTACGGTGGGAAATGTATCCGGACTTTTCCGAGCACAGGACAAAGAAACAGTGAGTAGAAAGTGCGGCTGATCTGATCGGTTCGAGCGGAGACGACGAGCAGCAGGTAGTGGCATATCTTATTCCTCTTCATTTAGAAAAGTTCGGCTTTTCATTAACGCTCATGCACCATCAGCACCACGCTTACACGATTAGTGACAGTTTGGGGGTAATTTAACAGATTTTAGATAAGAGTAGGCAATAAGTGATCATGCATTCACAGGTAATACGCATGACTGGAACTGTTGGGTTCTTCCCCTCGCAAACAACCAACTCTTTGTTTTGATCTTGCAGACATTATTTTCTGCACTTGTGCGTTGTGATTGTAGCATGTGTGGGTTTCACTTCCCTGTGACAACAGAAGAAGTTATGTATATTTAATTAACTTTTTTTTCAGTGTTGAAAATGTCTCCTATAACGTGTTTGAACATTCAACCCCTTGAAAAGGCAGCAAAGATATTTTGAAACCTGATAAACACTGCAGTTCATTGTTTTTTTTAATCCAGAAACTTTGTTTTGAACTTCTTTTCTATTACCATTAAGGAGAAAAAAACAGCTTGTTACAGTGAAGCCTCAGGGCGATTGCTATTCTTTTGTTGCATTTTTGTCTACTCAAATGTGCAGCACATAGAAGCAGGCCTATAATTACCATAAGCTGGCAGACAATAATGTAGCTGTTCATACAGTGTATGATAACAGCCTGTCATATGAGATGAATTGAATTCATGATTCAATCACCCATCATCTGACAAAAATCTGAGGACAAGATGAATTTGATAACGTCTCAGAACATTTGCATAGCATACATAGATGTCTAAATGTTTCCCAAATGCCTTCTGGCAGGGTGCGTTCTCCTGTTATGTGTAATCTCTTTTCTCACGCTCTGTTCTGGAGTACATGGCCTTGAGCCAGGTCCGGTTTCTTCTTCACACTTGTCAGCAGTTAAGGCAGGTTGAGGACGATGACTGACACAAATTTTTTGCAGACTAATAGAACCTGAGAGTAAAACTTGGATTTGTCTTTGTATTTTATTCCCCCAGAGATGGCATTTGGTTTTGAAATCCAAGATATTGCAGATGTCGACCACTTTAGAGACACGTGTTGTTTTGAAATGTACTTTATAAATACATTAAAAGTTTTGGAGGCCAACCTTGACCGTTTTTTCAATGTGCAGACTCACATCACATCTTTAAAGCTTTTATGAAGAGCATTCCCATTTGTTGACTTAATAGGGCATGACAAGCCAAACTATGACAATGTTTATTCTATAAAATGACATATAGCCCTTCTCCAGTTCCTTATTACAATAGCAGAACTCTCAGGAGTAGCATTAAAAAGAGAAACTCACGCCTTCCATTGGTAATGTTGTCTGATCTTGTGGACAAACCACATAGTAAACTTGATGGTGATATTGTTGCTAAACCCCCAGGACGCCAGCCGGTGTTACATGACTAGACTTGCCTTGAAGACACTAAATACTGTTTTTGTTTCTGGTCCTCAGAGTCATTTAATTGGTTAAATCTCACTGAATAACACAAATTTCCCTAAAGATAGTACTGTCCACCGTTAAAGTAATGGCACTGGGTGTAATCTAAGAACTTTGCTGGTTTTAGTTTCTGTTTAAAACCCTCAAATCTGCCATTTTAACGTTGCTATCTATGTTTTCTGTGTTTTTGTGGTTCACAAGCTTAAAAAAAATTATTTCCAGAAGATTAAAATGAAAAATGTTTTGTTTCTCATTTGACTACATGAATTTGAAACAAAGCATATTACAGTGATAAATTCAGCAAAAAGCTTTGTGGTGGCTCATGGTTGTCTGACCGGTGTTGGTTTATCTAATCCTGATGTTTCAACTTGATTTCTTTATTATGTTTATATCTACGTAATTTTAAACACACACACATTCTGCATTAATTTCTTAATTAAAACTTTTTTCTTTATTGAAATGGACTGGATTCAGCTGTTTTAGGTACAGTGTCTGAACTGCCACTATCAGCAGCCATCCTCTGAAAACATGAACATGCTTCATGAATTTTCTGTTTCACTGGGTTCATGGCTTTTGCAGGAAACTGATTTTTACTGAGAATCCATTACTGTGATGTAAGCATAGCCATTTGTGCTGTGAAGTAGGACACTGTACATGGAGCTTGGGGAGATAGTGCTGCTTCTGGAACAACCTCAAGTAGCCATTAAGAGGAAGGGTTTTCAGTTTGTCCAAATCTGCTTCATTTTTTTTAGCTCTGGAAGTTTCTCCTTGTTTTTAAAACTATTTTAGTAAATTATTAATTGTATAAGGTATTTTTGAAGTCAAATATTAACCACTGCATGACGGCTGCTGGTAGGAGGTCTCATTGCAAACATTTGTTTGTTATGGGCTGCATTGAACCACAACTACTACTACGAGTTCACTATATCAGTATGAGATGGATTTCAACTTTAACAACTTATTAATATTTAAAAGGAAAGTTTAATGAATAAATTAATCAATTAGTTTGACCTGTTTTCCCCAAAAGAAGATTTCACCTTTGTCCCATTATAGTGGGACAGATTTCTGATCAGTACCAGGGAAAGACACATCACCAAGCATACCCTGGCTCACATCCACAATAAGAAGAATCTGCAATTGACCTAAAATACACTTGTTTTGACAACTGGAGAAAACCCGCATGGCTACAAGGGGAAAAAACCCCAAAAAAACCAAAACACAGACTCGACTCAGAAAAACATTGGTTGATATGCAGGTTCGAACTGAAAAGCCTTTCATTGTGCTTTAACCCCTGCATAAACAAGAAGTTAAAGTTATCAGTCACAATAATTCTAACTGGGATCTAAGATGGAATCAAACAATTCAGCAAAAACAGACTGAGCAGCTATTGGTTCATATTACACATCGCAGAAGCAAAAGCACATTAACCAAAATAATCTGCTGAGCCACAGGATCAAGCTGTGCTTGCTGGAGTGGCCTCCAGCTGATGCAGATGAGTGTCTAGACAAAGTGCAGCCTGCAGAGCCGACGCTGCTTTGCAGCTTTGAAGTCATGCACTATTTACAGCTGACAGTGAAGTCACAGCGGATCAGGTGTGAGCTGATGATAGTTATGCTCCTCAGCTGTGTGCTTTCCCAACAGTTGGACAGTGAAGCTATTGTAGCTTCGTCCACACATGTGGTAGTGGTAGAAAGTAAAAAAAACTACATTTCCTAAACTGTTGTATGGAATTACTTTTACTTTAATTAAATACTTGAGGTAATGTATTAAGTTAATTTACTTTAAATTTAATACTACATGTCAAAAGGGATTGTTGATAATACTAATTTTGAAGTAGTTTTACACTACTATATTGTAAATATATTACTTTATTAAAGGACATGGTTACATCTTACACCACTGACCAGTGGTCAATAATAGCTTGATCTAATAATAGATCATTTGTTTTTGTTTTTTAACCATCTTTTTAATGATTTTTTTTTTGCATATTTTTCTCCTTTCAAGGATCAAGATTTTCACAATGACTAACCAAATCGTACTACCCTAAAAACATCCAACATATCAATGCAGTGAATGACTGTGTGGTCTAACAACATCATGGTTATAAATTAGGCCACCCACAGCTGAGCAGTTTCTGGTGTTTCCATTAACCTGCCGCTGCAGTAACATGACCATTTCCCCTGCAGGTATCTGGTGGATGGAAAAACATGGAGGTGAACAGAGAAGAGGTGCCTTTATATGTAAGTGCTTTCTTCTTCTTATGTAGTTCATATGTCTGTTTGTGTTTACTCCGCACTTTCGAGGGATCTTTTTTTCCTGTCGTTCTTGACGGTCCCTCTGTGTCCTGGTTGACTGGTAAGCCTTGTGTTGCAGGTGAAACCCTAGCAGGGAGGCTTTCAATCCCAGGGGAAGCCAAGGCCCAACACAAGCTGTTTACCAAATGACGAAGGCCTTTAAAAGCATGTCTTCCTTTGAACATAAAGACTAGGATATGTGAATAATCATAGTTTATTTTATTTTTTGTATGGCTTTTTAAAAACACCACATATGCTCCTTTTTATGGCAAATAGATAACCACAATATCTTTGTGTGCTTAGTGAACAGGTGTGTTAGGATTATTTTTCCTCCAGTACATTTATTTCTTCATGTGCTTGCCTCATTCCCCTGCAGTTTTTGCTGCCGTCTCGTTCTTTTTGTCTGTCCCTCACCCCATTCTCCTGCATTTGTGTGCGTGTGTGGAAGCTTGGGTGGGCCAGCCAATGAAGCGTTACCAGATTTCTAGTGAGCAGAGTGTCTGCTTGTTTTGCTGTGTCACCAGTTTTGGTGGGGTGGGGTGCGGAGCGGGAGGGGGGGATTCGTTCTAGAAACCTTCGCCTCCACTCGCGGCAGGCCAGTCTGAAACCCAGGCATGTAAATCATTATGGGCTCCAGCACTTACACATACACCTCTCCATTAAGAGGAAGTGGCGTCTCCACCCTTTCAGGTCACAGCTCAACGGGAGCAACTCTCGCTGCTGAATGAGATCCAGATTTCAATGCTGGGCTTTGTGCAGACAAGCCATAGCACAGTGCTGTGACATAAAGGCTGCTATTGTGACACACCTAGTAAAGTTTTATGGTGTACCTCCACACATGTAACTCAGTGTCAGGCCTGTTGCAGATACCGTTTGGCAAGATCAATGGATAAATGGGTGCATTGAATTGCAGGCAGAGCATGCTGGGTTCCTGTTTTTTTAACTGAGGCCTTAAGACACTTTTTTTTCCTAATGCTTATGAGCTTTGAAGTTGAAATTAGTTTGAGATACAAAACAAAGTCTTTGCTTCACTGGTGGAACTCAATTATATTAATTTAAATAAAGAGATAAAATGGTTTGCCATGGCTTTTGATGCAGTTATTCTTGATTTCTTTTCTTGAAATGACGAATTATTTCAGTCTCCACAATGTATTCTTTTGGGCTTAAAAGTTCTCCCTAATATGGGACGATGTTCAGGATTTTGTGCACTAACTTGCACCTTGTGATAAAAGTGTCATCATACTAAATTTTGTTGTGACTTATACAGCGCTTTTCTAGTCACGTTGACCACTCAAAGTGCATTACACTACATGGCATATTCACACACACACACTCCCACTGTGATTGGCACATTGGGAAGCATCTTGGTGTTCAGTGTCTTGCCCAAGGACAAAATAAATCCCATTTACAGTTATTTTATATCTTATATGAATGCACCATACAAAATCTACATTAGCTTATCTGGACTCGCTGGATTTTTAACCACATGATTTTGTTCAGACATTTTTGATCCCATCTTGGTCTCAAACTGTGCAACGGCTGCATCAGGTCAAAAACATCTACACAATAAATGCTCAAAAAATGTCTGTCCCTGTGTTTTCAATGTTCATTTAGCTTTTCTTACCGTATTTTCACGACAACAAGGCGCACCGTACCAAAAGGCGCAGTCTCAGTTATGCATGCAGTTAGAGTATTTTGATCAGGCGCCGGTTTTATATACAATCCACGCCCACACTTACAACACACACACAAGCATACAAGTGTGTATGCTTTCCGGGATGTCAAAAGTGAGCGGCACCTCAACCATGTTAGTGATGTGGCTGCAGTAGGAGCGGAAAATGGCCAGCTTTTCATTATAATCCGTTGGAAGTTGCTGCACCACCGTCGTCCTTGTCTGGATGGAAAGTTGGCATTGTTTCATGAAACGAAAGCACCAAGACGGACCTCCATGGAAATGTTCAATTTTAATTTCTTCAGCTAGCGATACTGCTTTTAGTCGAATGGTGACCGTTGAAACGCTTCTCCCACTCGTTTTTTGCTCGTTGATCCTCCCATTTTCAGGGTTGTTAAAACAATGATGTTCTGTATAACACACACACCTGTTCATTTATATACAATCACCACCCACATTTCTTCCTTTAACGTTCTTATTGTGTTCTCTACTATGTCCGCATGTATACTATGTACTGTATGTATACATACCTGTATGCATAGTATACCAGTGCTACAACACACACAAGGCACACTGCACCATAGGGCGCGCCGCACATTTTGAAGAAAATCTAAGACTTTTATATGCGCCTTATGGTCGTGAAAATACAGTACATAAAGATGATGATGATGTGATGACTTGCATGTAGCTGATGTGAAACATATGTGATGACAAGGTTTTGAGAAAGATCTTTTTTTTTTTTTAACTTGACTCCTGTTTAAAAGCACAACTATGCTTTTGAATTTAAAGTATATTTTAGGATTAAATTTGAACAAATAAAGAGTTGAGGTTGTAAAAAATAAAAATGTTTCTTTTTCACGCATAATTGTTGCAGTAATGTCAAATGGATGCACCTACACAAGAGCCTGCACAAAGCTTTCCATTGCTACATATCAAACATTTGTATCTATGACATGTTTTATTGTAGTATTGGACTGATGTTCCTCAGAAGATTAATTTTAAACTTTTAATGGTAGAGAAGCTGCAGTTCAGGAGTTAGAAGGGTCATTTATCAACCAGTGGATTGCTGGTTTTATTTCCAACTTCCCCAGTAGACAAGATTTAGTAGGCTATCAACTAATTCCACACTCTATGGTTCCTCCTTTGTAGGTAATTCTGGATAAAAAATATGTTCTAAATCAAAGTAATGAAGTGTATATGTAGTTTCTTACTTTTTAATCTAGCATCATTATCAGGTCAACAATCTAATCTAAAAAACTTTCATTAAGGGCACATACACTCTTCTGATTTCAGTCCAGTTCATTTTGGGAGGTGTGAATGTCCAAATAAACCCTGGTCTCCCTACAAGAACAGCTCAACGGTGCATTCACACTTCCAGTGTTTGGTCTGCTTTAAAAACCAAATGATCTGTATGCAAATATTGGATGATAGCTGGCTCTGGCTGGGACAAATGACTCATGGGGAGGTGTTGAATAGTAATGCGGTAAAAGCTCTGATAGAAATTTCATCAATCCAAAACTGCTAGGATTCGGTGCAGCTCCATGTTTTTGCTATTATATGCTGGAAACATTAACCTGCATTAACCATAGATGGGCAAGTTTTTGTCATCACCTGTTTGTGCCATGAGTAATTCCTGATTTAGCACCACCTCTGCCGAGGACAGGTATAATTGATTTGGTAGGGAAGGTTTGTTTGAGTAGTGAAATGTGAAAGCAAAATCAGCCCATAAGAATGTTGCACCACCACAACTGAACTGAATCACTAATCACACTGAGTCTGGTGAACTCATCTGATGCGAATGTGCTCTGCATCGTAAATATTATTCCTCCTTATGAAACACGAGGACTGTTACAGGGGTGTCATTGCAGGCTCGTCAGTGATAGCACTCAGATAAACCTTTTCAGGCGTTAATCTTTAAAAAAAAACTATATTTGACTTTTCTAAACATGTACAGTGTTTTTTAAACATGTTTTATATTTAATTTTTGGTTTTATCTTCAGTATTCTATTAAATATGTTATAATGCAATATAAATATATAGGAATATATATACAGTAGCTGTATCATTTTCCTCTCTTGTTTATCACTGAGGCAAACTTGGATATTACAGTGTATATATAAATATCTAATTCATTCAATCATTAATTTTCTATACCGCTTAATCCAGTTAGGTTCACGGAACAATTAGCATGGGAGAGGCAGGGTGCACCCTTCACAAGTTTATATCGAAATATAAGATATATATGTTTATCCTAAGTGAGTGGCACTGCCACTAATGGCTGACTAATGTCCAAAAAAGTTGCTAATTCAGAAATATATCTTTATCATTAATCTTATACCAGATAGCGGCTTTAAACAGTTTTCCTCTGTTGCTGCCACGATGCATGAAGGTGAAAACCGATGCAACTAAACATCTACAAGCAAGCGTAGACGTTTTGTGTGTCCTCATAGCTGCTACTATCCAAACACATTTCAGCTACATTTTCTCTAATGGAGACAGATGAGGTGTAAATCTGGGGCACTGTTTGCTTAAATGCCAGTGTGATTTGATAGAGTTAGTTATCAGGGTTCTCTCTGAGCAGCCATTAGGAACAGTATTTCTGTGTAATGGTTTATGACATGTTTTCCTGTTAGTGCTGCTGTGATTGTGTTTGCTTTGCTTTTCACGTGTCAAACCAACAAAGAATCACTCTGCGCAAGTTTTTTTCTTTTTACTAATGTGGCCAGTCAGGCTACTCAGTGATAAATGGAGGAAAAACAGCCTTGCATCTTAAACATATTTGTTATTTAAAAAAAAAACCAACTTGCTCCTTGGTATGTGTGTGTGTTTTATTTAAAAGGTGCGTGGCACCACACCAGTTTTACTGACAGGCTGTAGTTATTAGTATTCCATTTTTACAGCAGATTAAATCAGAGGTATGTGACTCAGCTGAGTTTGAGAAAAGACCTACAGCACAGTGTGAGCTGTCACCCTGAAGACAAAAGCGATCCAGGAGTTTATTTTAGGTTAAAGCTAAATGTTACTGTAGCATTGTGGGGCTTATTTAAAAGCTTTTGACTTTAAATCCCTTACATAATTGTGAATTTGTCTAACTGTTTGGCTAATGTGTGAACATGTGAATGTTAAAGGAATTATTAGAGCATGCAGAAATTCGTAGAATGGACTGGGCATGCAGCTTCCCTCTGAACTGTTACTGATGTTGAATTACTGGAGCTTAATCCTTTTTGTGATTTTATTTGAGATTATGAGAAACTTCTGTTAACCGCCTGAAACGCTATATGTCGAAAAAGTGACGTCAAGTTGCCTTCTTGCCATGGAGGACTGCTTGTTATTGGAGCTGTTTTTGTTGTTCTAGCAGCACTGTTCTTGCTCCCCCGACGTCACCTACGTGTTGCACACAGGAGATCATAGCAAAAGGCTTGAGAGTTGATGAATACTGGTTTCCTGGAGACCAGGCAACGGATTTGATGTTATTTTTCCTTTAAAAAATGAACAACTAAATCCATCCCCTTTTGTTTCATTGGATTTGGAGTTTATAATAATAATGATAATAATGATAATAATAATAATAATGATAATAATAATAATGAATAAAAATATAATGCCCAATAATAATTATATCATTATTAATTAGAGAAATGTTAATTTCTTCTTAATAGTTGTGAATGCATTTACAATTAACATAAAATACCTAACTTTTAAACTACCCATATGGGAAGCATGAGATGTTGAATAATTCAGTGCTACAGGATCAGGTTGTGTCATGATAACACTGTAGAGAAAAGGTCATAGATCACCTCAGTCTAGAGTCATATCACACTCTTGCCATCCTCCTTTTTCTTCCCCAAGGCTCAGTAGATGTCATTTAGCTTGAACAAATTCTGTCTGATCACATTTTTCTTGGATTAAGTAATATCATCTGTGTCTGCTGCAGACTGCTTGTACAATTGCATAGAAAGTATTACATCCTTGGAGGGATAAAAACATATAAAGGGATATTAGAAAAAGGGGTTCACATTGTCCTGTGTGTATCATAGAAATAGGAAATTTAAATGAGTAAAACTTCTTTATCTTAATTTGTTAAGGAGGAGGAGAACGGACATGATGGTTGAAGAAATCCCATCTAGGGAGAGGAATGTTAATTTATTACCTAAATATTTATTAGTTCTTTTCTTTTCTAAATGGCTATTAAAACCAGTTGTCAAGGGTCTGCTTTGCAAAACCAGCTGACATCTTATCTTTCTGTCTTGAGGAAAAACCATCAGTGATAAAACAATATGGTATTGAACCAACCACTTAGCACACACAAGAGGCTGAGAAAAAGCAGCCTATGTCAGACCTTGTTATCAGACCAGAGCTGTTTTCTTACCCAGGAGGTTACTTTTATTTCTACCTCTCAACCAGCACACAACCGAGCACAAGCAGCATCCTCAAACTGCTTAGGAGTAAAACAAATGTATAAGACAAAGAGATCGAATTAAAGCATACAATACTTTTGCAATATGACATTTTGTTGAGGAACCAAGGGTATACTCAGATATTTTTTTAAACATTTATTTTAAGAAATAAAGCCAATAACTGCAACTGCAACTTGTAACGAAATGACATTCTTTGAGTGTAAAGTTAAGCTGATGTAGAATCTAAAAACAGAGTTAAACACAATGAGTGTCTTTGGCTGTAGGATTAGAATAAGACTAAATAAAGGAAGTCCCCACAAACCAGATGATAAACCCAAAACTGTTCATAGAAACAGAAGATAGGGGTGTGGAATCTCAAATATGTGATCCCAGATACACTGAGCCAAACCACTTGTAAAGGTCAAACTCTGGTGGAAAATAATAGAGATGAACTTAACCTTGTGATGATGAAATTGTTGGGTAATCTGAAAGATAAATAAGAGTCTCTTCCAGCACGTTATTGTTTGGTACAGCTGGTTTACCGGTTGCTCATTGTAAGAGTGTGTGTGGCTGTAGTTTTTCCGGAGTCCGATATTGTGAGCTCTGATACTGGTTGTTACCTCGATAGCTTGGATCTGTGGGTGAATACAAAGAATCAAAACTATTTTTCCCTTGAGTTTAATTAAAAAAACAAGGTCAATGATTTAAAAGAAATGATAAATTTAATTACGACAGCAGGTTGTAAAGTGAATCCGCAGCAGGGTGAAGCTGACTCCCACTGTGAGAAAATAACTGCTGCCTTTCTTCCCACTTCTGCCACCCAATTTTCTTCCTGTTATTCAGTACAGCGAGTGCAGTTAAATTAGATTTTTTTCAGCAGTTTGCTTAGAAATGATGAATTATTTCTGACTTTTAAAGAAAACTTCTGATATTTAAATTAATCTTGTACTTTTAAACAATTGCAAAGATGATTATATTCATTTATTCTTTTATTAATTTCAGGGACAAGTCGGGACTTGTTTAATGTTACAAGCCAGAGCTCCTGAAGATGCAGAGCTTTATGTTGTTGCACAAGGCTCCAGACTTACACATATAACTGCAGCAAAAAGAGGTGATGATGGGCTGACTCTTTCGTTCACTGTTCCAGGTAAGTCCTTCAGTCAACACAGCAACGGCTCCAAAGTTTGTCACACCCATGAGATCTATAATAATATTATTCTGTCTTTCACAGGCCATGACTGTGCAGAAACTGTCTCTGTCAACCCCTATTTTTACACAAAGGATTGTATTCAGCCCTGTGAGGGTGAAGCATCTCTTGAATACATAATGGATGTTGCCCAGGAAGCTGCAGAGTACTTTAAAGCAAATGGGGACCTGCTTGATCCCCACAGCTACCGAGAAGTGCTGAAGAAGTTCCCTATGTTGGCGCAGGCAGCTGATGACGACCTCTGTGGCGGAGTTTTACTCAGCAGTGAGCAAGGGGTGAAGCACAGATCAAGTTCATGCAATAAGGCTGATCTGAGGCAGCTGGATGAGAGGATCACGCTGGCTCTGGCTAACATGGATTACCCTTGGCATTGGGAAAACACAGTCAGTCATCCTGGAGAAGGTAATGAAACAGGAAGTGTGAGTAGAACATGAGCTGGGGCTGCAGGGGTAAGCATGTTGTGGCTAAAGTAGCTACTTGCCTGCCATTGATGCTTTTTATACTTTGTGATATTGATAAT
Source organism: Pseudomugil gertrudae (assembly GCA_037177535.1). NCBI lineage: Eukaryota > Metazoa > Chordata > Actinopteri > Atheriniformes > Pseudomugilidae > Pseudomugil > Pseudomugil gertrudae. The sequence goes on from JBAMHV010000020.1 coordinate 4,815,811, forward strand.
TTAAGCTTTGCAAAAGCTGTGTGGATTAATTTCAGTTGATCAGTAGCATCAAGGGGTGTGTAGCCTTAAATCCAGGAAGCATCAGCTGGTCTAATCTTCCAGTGTGTGTACTAAGTTTGTACCAGACTTTTGGTTTATTACTTTCCACAAAAATAGATATTCACTCTGTTAAGGACACCTTCCTCAATTAAAAATATCTTACTGCTTCAGATGTCTAAATAATTCAGAAATGTTTAAGAAAATATACTGATGTTGAACCAGTTAAGTCTACAAAAAAAGAGTGACTTGTTCATGAAAATGATGGATAAATGTAGACCATTCAGAAAATAATGTACCTTGACATAATGCTACTTAGCTGCTGAACAAATCAATTTAAAGCTCTTAAACAGCAATCCATCCATTCTCTATTCCTATATGCTAATGTCCTGAATGGTTGCTAAAACCAGGTATTAGGATCTGCACATTTATTCTGCAAATAGGGGAGCACGGTTAAGACGCATACAACGGCACGCTCCCTCTCCACCTGCCATACAAAAGTTTCCCAGCTTTTGCTGCAAAGCTGCAAAATAGTCACACATGCGGTGCTGCATCACTAAATGCAGCCCCCCTCACAACAACAGGTTACCAGGAACTTTGATGACACTGAACAAATAAATGGTCTGGTAATAATAAAAACAGCAATTTGACAGTAAAATATATAACATATTTGGAGAATGTCCATCACAATAACTGATTATCATTAAAAAATGTTTTACTCAGCTACACTTGTATCTTAGTTATCTCACAGGATGTGCAGCCCAATTATTTTTGAGGCAACTCTCTTTTTTGTGATTACCTGATGATTAGAATAACTGACTTGGACCTTTGGTAATCATTAGTTTAAAAATCCGATCTGCACTCTGACTGTACAGCCCAACACTTTCATCACATGATGCAGAGGACCCGCCGGCCAGCTGACTGACCAGAGACCGGAATGCTTCAAAGAATGAGCAATTACTGGCATTATTACTCCTAGGTCAGATTAGACTTGTCTTGCAGACCTTTTCTGTCTGCTAAATAAGCTCCTGCAATCCTCCTCTGCATTGCACTTCTTCCACTTGACAGTAAAATTGTGCTTGAAATGTTTTGGTTAGTTTTAAAAGCAGTGAACTTTCATTGTTACAGGTAAACCAATCATGTATGAAAGCATATGACCAGACATAAAGATTTAGGGAGAAGACTTCCTAATCTGTATATTAGCTTCAGATGAATGCAGATCAAGACTCAAAACTTGTTTCTGGGGTACGCAGAGCTAGGAACTCGGATAGAAGAGATACCTGGAATGACCCAGACAAGGATTAGGGGATGATGAGGAGGAGTTTGCACAGAAGACAGGGACAGAAATACAATGGCATTTAAAGCACAGACATTACGGGCTGATTAGTTGGAAAAAAGAGAACAAGCATTATTGAATGAAAGTAGTGACGTAGAGATTGCTAATAAATTTATTAGGTTTAACTGTATGAAAGTGGATGTGATGCAGAGAATAGATAAGAAGGAAGAACCTGAATTTATAACTCATAAATTAGCAATGTATTGATTTGATTATTAAATAATTACAGTCAGTTGGATCGTAGTGGATTATTTTAGAATGGACTGTGTTTTTAAATGGCATCGAGATGACTTATGTTGGGAATTATCCCTGTACAAAGAAAACTATATTGAATTGGATTTCACTTGTGAGATCAGAGACAGAAAGTGACAGACCAGATCTAACTGAGCTTTCATTTAAATATGATGTAATAATAATAATAATAATAATAATAATAATAATAATAATAATAAAGACTTGGATGTCTTGAATATAGATATAGGGTATATATCATTAGCAAATGTTTTAGTTTTGGTTTTATTTTCTTGGGAACTGAGCTAATTTAGCCTTGGACAGAAAAGAGGCATCATTGAGGCCATATGTCCTGCTGCAGGCAACAAATAGTCTTTGTGCAGCAGTGTATATGTATGGTCATGGTTTACTTAGAAAAAGCAAATATTCATGCAAAACATGAGCAGGGTGCAAATACAAAGCAGTCGTTTGCCCCAACTGTAGCTCCTCAATGCACTATTTGCAGAAGCAACAAATTGACAATGACATTCTTGTTTGTTGACCTCTGCATGACGAGTATGCGTATTTGCTCCCCACAGTTGGTCAAACTGGGTCACAATTAAAGGCACCATTGTTAAGCTGACAGGGTGTTTCATATTCATATTTGGGATCCAGGGAGAAACGGAAAGGGGGAAAAAGGCTGTTTGGACTTAAGATTGTCCTGAGGGGGATTTCTTTTCCACAGATCGAGCCCCTCCACTCCAATTGCCAATTATGCAGTATTACACAGAACATGTGACGCAACATAACAAAACTGCACAGAACACGACAAAGCACAATATAACAGTTCTACACAGAAACTAACGTGACAACCTAACTGGGCCTGCTGTTTAGGGAGGCTATGACTCCGGGAATCAGGCTTTCTCCAAAACGAGTCTTCCTGCACTGCAATGTTCTGTATCTACACCCTGAGGGCATCGAGTGAGGTATTTGTATTGTGGAGTCATACATTTCTGTGCCATTGAGATTTAAATGCATGCTGTGGCCTTTATTATTGAGTTCAGCTGGATTAGGTGTGGGCAGACCAATCATTTTGGAGCAGTTCGGGTTGTGTGTAATTGGAGTGCAGTTACAGATTGGAAGATGCTTTGGTACAATGAAAGAAAGAGACGTTGTGCAACATAGAACTAAACATGTGGTTTATTTCTTTCTAACATTGTTTCTTAGTTGGAAATGTATACAAAGATAAAGAAGCCCTGATCTTTGTTTCCCACCTGATTTAGCTCAACAAGGATGGAAATGGAGGACTTTTTTTTAAAAGTGATGTTTAACAGAAATGTGCTGCCCTTTGCCGCTGCAGAATATGTCAGTGAATGGTGAATAGTAAAACATCATCTGGAGTCAAAGAGCCAAAACATCTGATGTTTATAGTCCTTCATACTCCAATAAGCAAGAGTCAAGAGGCAGCAGGGGTTGGTTTACTGAAACATCCTGTTGTTCTTGGTAATAATGTTGTCAATATATGTATATACTGTGAAACTTGCATAACTCTGACTCATTCCTTCTTTCATTCCAAACATACAAAGTAAGGTATGTTCACCTGTTGAGAGTTAAGCTATTACACGTAGGGAAAGCTGATATATTATAAAGGTTGACACAAAGGTTTTCATCAGTAAAGTGTAACATAGCAGGGGGGTACAGATATGAAGTATTAGTGGTTTCTAGTCATGATTTAAGTTAAAGTATAATTACTGAGCAGGATACGTCATAAAACTCTTATGTACTCTGATATTAAGTAAATCTCTGTGAATTTAAATCCTATTTCATTTTGTCTCCTTTGTTTTTAATAGCTGTCGAGCAGCACTTCAAAGAAACCCTCCTTCACCTCGCAGTGCGTTTGGGTTTGGTCCACCTCGGCCGCTTTTTAATTCACCAACTGAGAAGTGAAGGGATGTTGATGTTACCCTTTCGGAAGGGAGAAACACCCTTCCAGCTGACTCAGAGGGATGAACGTCTTACCATGTTAAGGGCGCTGTCAGCGTAAGGCTTTCATTTTATCTGTTGTGCAATCTTGAAGAACACTAAACTTATTGTTTGTGAGAGTCAAGCTGGTTTTTTTTTCATAGTTTATAAAAAAATGTTTAACTATTGTCATTTTAGGCGAACACCTTCATAGTTATTGTAAATAACCTTTTTATCTAAGTGAAGAATAGATGCATTTTGTTTTCGAATAAAGAAGTTTATAGAAACAAAAAACACGATACTTATAGTCATGAGTTAAATATCACTATTACAGGCAGAACCTCACTTTTCTTATTCCCATGCAATACAAATCTGTTAGCATGACTGCACATACAAATATTTCAGTCTAGCCACAACTGTTTCTAACAAGAAAACCAACCGTGATGTATTTACACAAAATCCTTTCAGCTCATCCAGGGGGGGAAGAAACCCCTCCAAACTCTAAAATACTATAGCTCCATCTTTGCTAAGACAACAAAGAGCTAAAATGTACTCACGCTGCAAGAGACATCAGTGCATTGACTGCATAATAATGCTGCCCCATTTTTAATAAGGCAGTGATTCCCACCAGAGGTCCTATTTCCCCAGGGGATCGTCCTGCAGCAGCCAAGGGGGCAAATACAAGTATTAGTTTAATTAGATGAACAGAAATGACATTTTAATTAAAGAATGGAGTGGACCCACCCATGTGAACTGAAATGCAGGTGGTCTAGACTGTTAAATATTTGTGTAGTCAGCTGCAGCCTGTAGCGGTTACCTGTTGCAGAGAAAGACAAACACCTGTCAGTCACTGATTATGACACTGCTTTGTGGTATTTACCCTCAAGCCTGTTCTCATACGTCATAAAATCAATAATCCAAAATATGTCGTGAATACATTTTATGGAGAATAATGGGCCAAACTATTTCAGACTCGTTGCTTCTTTAAAAGATTAGGAGATTTTCAGATACAGGAAATGTAAATTTGGAGTTTCTTAAACTGAATGTTTTAGCCTGGATGCCAGTTTCATGTACAAATGCATTTTTATAAATGATCAGTTGGATGTCACATCAACAGAGTATTGAGTATTTCTGTAGATATTTTCCTTTAATGGGCAATACTGAGCAAAACTTTGCCTAACTTTGCAGATGTTGCTGGCAAAACAACGTGCAGAGTAAATCTATTAGAAGCATGTGACTGAGGTTTTTTTTTCTATGACTGGTTGTATTGTTTTAGATGATTTGAAGATGTGACATGATGATGACACAGCTACTGCCAAATGTTTAAGTTACTGCTACATTTTAAAGGCAATCAGCCCTGGAATGGACTTTCAGGATCTATTGTGATAAAGTCTGAATATTTACAGCTAGAGATTCTCAGCAGCTGATATAAAAACTGGAGCTCATACCCCTATATTTTTATAGTCAATATATGCTTTTCTTCCTTTTCCATGTCTGTCCTTCTCTTCATCAGTCCTACAGAACCTGCTGCCGGCCGTCTTCCGGGTGTTTGGTCCTTGTGGTCTGACATCTCTCAGATGCTAAGGTTTTGTCCTGGGACAGATTCTGTCACCCTCACTGTGCAACATTCTCCTTTGAACTGCATTCAGAACAACATCATGGTCCTTCGAGAAAAACTAAAAGACTGCAGTGTCCAGAAACTGGTGAGATTTTTGCTTTTGCTGTACCAGTAAGCTCTTGAGCTTGCAATCAGACACTTTGATGCTAGTTAAGTAGTTATCAGTAAGCACATCACTGACAGCGTGTAAATCAAAGATCACCAGAAAATCTTATCATTAGAATCATTATTATTCATAATCATTAGAAGTTTAAATGTCACTCAGCAATAACAATGGTATGTACACACTAACGTGCACAATATTTTGATGTCTGTTTGCTTTATTTTTAATATGAGAGTTTAAATATATTCAAATTTTGTTTCTGTCCAAGATGAATGTGCTCAGAGCTGGCACTGAGGAAGATGAGGAAGAAATGGATACAGTTTATTCAAGGGATGAAGGTAATGTGGTTTTTGGTGTGGATTCTGTCAGCATGTGACACTAAGTGTTAAATATGTGGACTTTTATTATCTTGACTGATTTGTAAATATCTAAAATGATGATTAGTGTGTTTGTGGTGATAAAATGAAAGATATTTATAATATCTAACACTAATAATAGTATTGATAATAAAAAAATCATGAAATATTTGTTTACTTACTACCAGAACGTAACAGGGATGAGCTCAGTTCAGACGTGTGTATCATCAGTCCCTCCTGTACCACTTTGTACTTCGTCACATGGAAGTTCCAGCTGTGTCACTCCAGCTGTGAAAAACAAAGCCCAACCTGCAGGCTAACATGTAGGAACACACAGTGACTTTCATTAGCATTGAAGTGTTTTTAAACAATGTTTTATGGAGGTTTGTGCATCCGTGGCTTAATTTTTTTATTTTCTCAGATAAAAGATGGTTTAAAAAATCTGAAAGAAATTGTGACGGAGATTTCCAAAGTCATGGGAAATAAATGCTTGTTCTATCTGTCAAAAATAATCATCCAACGGTTATGCAATGCTGCAAATAATGATTAGTTTCATCTGCTCCATTGCCATCATACTGTTGTATGCATGCACAAACTGCTCATATGTGCCTGTGCATGTCGGTATGTAAGCGCAGAGACAGAGAGGAGCAGTGGAAAATGAACAACCACAGATTCACTTGTGCAAACACTGGTATATTCAGACATCCATCATTTACAAGCTAAAGAGACTAGAAAAACACTTTTAACTAATACCATAAAAGGAGCTGTCTTCTGCACATTTATTTACTCTTCTTCTGAGAGAAAAGAAAAAAAATCCTTAAAGAGCTGGTTGTTTCTTTTTCTTTTTTTCCTGAGATGATATGTTCAGGCTGGTGTGCAGCCACACACGGAGAAAGACTTTTCCTGATGTTTATTGCTGTAACCTTTCTTTTATGTTGTGGTTTTTTATCCCTTTCATCCTCACCAACAAATTTAACACATTTACTTAACCTGTGGCCATTCCTTTTGGTAACCATAGAGATGGCAGATAGTGGTATCGACTCATAAAGGGAGGCAGGAAGTGTACCTTAGTATTGACCCTAATCCTGTCCTGACTTCAGCAGTCGTCCATTAATCTTATTGAAATAACAGCTCCCCAGTAGGGAGTTTGTGCTCTTTCTCTGGACCCTGTAGTTTAGACGAACATAACATCTTTTTGGTTAGTTTTCAGTCTCAGGAGAACACAGTCACATCCAGAGAGCCTGTTGTGCCATCTGTGCAGCGCTTTTTGGAGGAAGGGAAAAGTGGTAGGATTTCATGCAAACATCTTTGTTAAGTATTCTTCTTTTGCATAGGCATTAGCAAGAAGTTTCCTGCTGAAAATCAGGACGACCATGTGCTGGTGGATAATGTGAGTACAGTAATACAGATTGTTTGCTGTATTTGTGTTCTGTCTTGGTTTTGCTTTCACACATATGCGCATGTGTTGTTTTTAAGCAGAGGATGTTTAATTCTAAAAGACAGATTTGATTTTTGTGTCATCTTTTGCTTGTGTAAAGGTTTTTGAGGAGCAGCTTGTTTTGTCTTTGGATGATGATGAAGAAGAGTTCTCATCCTCGTTACCTGGTAACTCTCTTCTCTTTTACCTCTTCTGGAATGATTTATTTATTCAACATTCTGGCACAGCCAAAAGTTATGCAGACCCTAATACCTTTTCCATTTTAATACTGCAGCAATAATACTCTGTTTTCTGTTTAAAATGATGGCTGTTTATTCCATGAAAACATGACAGCGCGTTTGTGGCCGCAGTGAACAGCAGGTTGATGGGTTGTGGGAACGGCACATAATAAGATGGTTGAAAAAAACCCATCTGAAGTTGTTTTTTTCTGTGGCGCTGGTACAATATGCAAAGCTCTGTTTAATGTAGATAATTGGAAATCAATACAGTTCTGTTTCAGGTACTTCTGTCTGAGATAGTGTGTTTTCTTTCATTAAATGGATGCATCTTCCTTTGGCGGTCTCCTGGTTGGGTCTCAACCAAATTTGCTTCCATAATTCCACAGTTCTGCAGTCCAGGAATCTGCTCTGTCATTGAGACAAAAACAGAAATGGGGTCATGCTGGTCCCACTCAGACTTTGTCTGAGCTGTGAGATGCCCCCCTCTGTTTTGTCACCCCACCATCGAATCCCCCCAGCTTCCCTGGATTAGATGGTGAAGCTGTGTACTTGAAGACAGAGGTGGAATGTTAACAAGCTAACGTCTCCTTTATTTATAAAAGATTACATTTTTAGACAACACATATGCATGAACCTTGGCTTCTTTGCACACAGGATTATAAAAAATGTTGATGATGCACAAATGTTTCAGGCGTTTCCACGGTTACTTTGGATACTAATTTCCTGTGTGTTGCCTTGGAGGACGGAAGAGTTTGCCGTGAACTTAAGAGAGACTTGTTTCCTGAAACTTTGTATCCATTATTCAAAGTGTCTGTGTGTATACAGCAATATGTCATTGCGATTGCAGATTTTCTTTCTCTGTTGCAAAATTTACCAAACTCACTGTTTAACTAAATACTTAAGTAGTGATTGCATCACTGTGAAGGTAGCTTGGGTGCAAAATGAGAGTTGGAGTTATTTTTTCCACAACTGCTGAAATGATCATATGATTTTATGATTTTTCAATACTGTAACTCCACATGTTTCAGTTATAGTTGGAGTAAGTTGGTGTGATGGTTAGTCTATCAGCAAAGCCTGATGCAGCGTCATCTGTCGCTACATTGTTGATTTGAATGCAACAGCAGGCAGTTATGGTGTGGTTGAGTTCTAATGTCTTCACTGTGTGAGAGCAGAAAAGAGGAAATGCCTCTGTGATGCCCAGGATTTCCCTTACATTAGTGTAGCCATGCCTGGGCCAGACATCAAAGTCTGGGTGGAAACTGGGAGTAAAGATATAATCACAATAAGAAACAGTAGTGTATGTGATTTATATAAAAACAGTGAGGTGCTGTTCTAAGATTCTGTCATGTGTTTTTAACAGTAAATGGGCATCCAATGCAGTCCAGTGACATTCTGAGCCAGTTTGCACAGCATGCAACAAACACTTTGCTCTCCATGATCCAGAGCAATGATCAGACCCTCGCACAGCACACTCAGGTTGTACATTGTCTCTTTTTTTAAAACCTGAAATTGCTTTGTAACGTGTGGAAAGAGATGGCAACTTTACTGTCTTTTAATTGTCTTTTAATCTCAGGAGGAAGTTGACCTTCAGTATAAAGTTAGTGGTGTGACAAGGGGCAGCACAGGGACAGATGGCTGTTTGTGGGACACAGAGGATTTTCTAGCAACCGACACCCCTCCACCATATTCGGAAGACATCTACAGTAGCTCTGTTCCCTGTACCCTTCCACTCTCATCTGTTGGCCAGGACCTCACTGGGATGAAATGCTCTGCCTCCAATCTGACCAATCAGAGAGACTGTCTGCCAATGGAAACCTGTGACCTCAGGTATTACATTAAATAGTATGTATGTATGTATGTATGTATGTATATATGTATGTATGTATGTATGTATTTATGTATATATGTATGTATGTATG